>JBBPCZ010120817.1:0-10158 GCA_037974445.1 Brycinus macrolepidotus | reverse complement strand
TGAGCGTGTGTGTATGTGTGCGTGTGTAGGGGTGTGTGTGTATGTTTGTTCGTGTGTGTATGTGTGTGTATGTGTGTGCGTGTGTGTGTACCTCTGCGCAGCTGTGGACAGGTCTTGCAGGGCAGCACCAGTTTCACAGACATGGTCTCTCCAACCTGAGTGATGGTGAGGCTGCCGGCCTTGTAGGCTTTAATGATGGAGACTGTGGCGTGCAGGCTGCCCTGAGGGCCGGGGGACAGGGCCGTCACCATGCCGGTGATCACTGCACACAGAACAAAGCTTTTGTTGCAAAATACTGGCAAAAGAATAGAATCAGTGAATGAAACTACAGTGCTGTGGCAAAGACCTTAAACATCCCTTTCAGAGCAACTGGTCCAATAATGGAACCACAACTCATCGTCCCTGGAAAGGAGCATCACCACACAGGAGGAAACTAAACTCTTCCAACTTTCAAATCCTGTCTTCAAACTTGCCTACTCTCTTTGACCTTGACCCTAGACTGCACTCACTTTTAGTCTTACACTCTTGTGATTTTATTTCTGTTATGTTCTTTTATTTTTATGTTTATTTATTAACTGTTTTATTTGTCTTCTTTTGCATTTTTTATCTTATGATCTGGTTTATTTGTCTGGACGGAGTCCTCGAGTGCCTTGAAAGACGCCTTTAAATAAAATGAATAATAATAATAATGATGATGATGATAAGGAGGCCAGTAGTCACTGGAATAGAGCTGCAGGACAACCAGAGAGGAGCAGGAACAGGAACACAGAGAACAAGAAGCAAAAAACTGCCCAGTCAGCTTCGTTTCTGCAGGTGGCAGAAGAGTGACATTCTGACTAGATGGCAAATTTCCAGGTCATCAGAGATTACTGCAGCGAGCTAAAGGCTACTGCACAATGAAGAAGTTCCTGGAGGCACCAGGCACATTCATTTTAAATCTGCACACAAACTTTTAGACCAATCAGAGTAAACTCTGCTCAGACCAAACTGAATCAAAACTCTTCAGCTTAATAATTCAGCCTGTAATGTTTGGAGACAGAAGGGTTGGTCCCAAGAACACCACACCCACAGTGAAGTACGAAGGTGGGAGCATCACGATACGGAGATGCATCTCTGAACGCCATACAGCCACATCACATGCCATCGAAGGAAGCACAGCGCTGGGTACAGCAGTTCTGAACTGGTTGTGAACTATTTTCTCTATCTTTTTATGCTGGTGAATATGTTCTTTTGTTTTTTTATATTGAAACAATACAAAGTACAGAATCTAATGACAAGAAGTGTGCTAAATTACAAAAGCAAAAGCGTCTGAATACCTGTTTACCCCCTCTGTATGTATAGAACTGAGCAGTGTTTTCAACATTTATATTAGAATATTAGAATAAATACAACTCATATCAACATAAATATTCATAATTAGTAAAGCATCAGGGGTTGGATGGGTGATAAAATGACAGGAGATTTTTGGCGGTAAAGAGTTTTGACTAATGATGTCCTCTTTAAAAGGTTAATTCACTGAAATAAACACTCCTCTGACCCTTACAGGTCACTCTGATGGCTGTACTCACCGAATTCGCTGGCACAGAAGCTTGCCTTTATGGTCCCGTCTCTCTTGCACACTTTGGGACACAGCGGGTTTGCTGAAAATGAAAATGACGTCATGAGGACGATATTGCTAATGAGTGTGGCACAAATATTTATATGTGATTTTTCCCCCTTAAAAAACTAAAAAAAATTTAATTTTGAATTACGTTTTTGTGATGTCACAAAAAACATTACATAAACATATAGCAGCCTATTTAGCCTACAGCAGCACAGCCCTGCACATTTCAGATGAATATATGTGCAGTATTTAAGTTTTTTGAAAGAGGCACAATACAGGGCAGCCAGTCAGAACACATTTCAGTTAAATATCTCAGGCAAAACGCTCTGTTTACTTCTTAAGGATAAAAAGAGGTTAGAAGACATCATAGATGGACCGTAGGAAGAAAATACAAAAAAGTAGGATATGAGCCCTTAATTTTTTGCGAATTAACAAAGAAATTTGACTCATTTGTGTTAAAAATGATGTCAGAAATGGTAATGACTCAATGACCCCAAGTGACCTCCCTCACCTGGACGACCCACGTCTGGTCTGGGTTTGGGTTGGCCAGCTTCTGGCTTGCGGACCGGCGGCCTGCCGTTTCGGTTGGGTTTGACTGGAACGCGTCTGGGCGGAGCTTTAGTGGTGGTGGTGGTGGTGGTTGTCGTTGGAGGCGGCGTGGTTGTCGTAGTGACGGGTTTCTGGGGCCGGGCTGGTGGCGGGCGCCGGTTTGTTGGTACAGAACGGACGCGGCCTCCTGATTGGTTGGTGTCTACAGTGGCAGGCCGAGAGCCACGGGGTATGCTGGAGTACGAGGCCATAAAACCATCAGAGGTCACACTGAGGTCAGACACAAACTGGACCAGGAGGACATTGCTGTTGGTTATGATGGTCCTGAAGATGACAAGAAAGGAACCAAAAGTGAAGGTTTAGAGGTTTTCAAAAATTACTAGTTAAAATACTGGGGCACCTTCAAAGTCGCTGTAAAAAAGTTTCCAGCAAGGGAAAGCACAATATAAGTGTTTCTAATAAAGTGGCCAGTGAGTGGAAGTGCAAGGTAGGTGTGTCTAATAAAGTGGCCAGTGAGTGGAGGAACAAGGGGGTGTTTCTATTAAAGTGGCCAGTGAGTGGAGGTACAAGGGGGGTGTTTCTAGTAAAGTGGCCAACAAGTGGACATACAGTTAGCTTGTATAGACTACAGTGTACAGACTTGAACAGGGAAAGATAAGTTGAATAAAAAATACTCTGTACTTACTCAGGGGCCACGTCTCCGCAGAATTTGCCGATACGTCTTGAGTCGTCCTTTTCTCCTCCGTTGAAGAACGCCACATAGTCGAAGCGGCAGTAAGTGTCTGGCTCCACATCAAACTTATCAAACTTGACCTCAATCACCTGAAAGACCAGCGTTCATGATCACAAACTGCAGTTCGTCACTGAGAAACTTAAACATCAAAAACGTAACTTTCTAGGAGAAAATGTTATCTGAGCTCTGAGAATTTATTCCCAATAATTTGGCACTATTTCTATGATTCCATTTGGAATTGAATAGTCACACAGAGTAAAGAGGACCTGATAGATGGCTGATGAAAAAAATGAGTGGCATTTTTCCAGTGGTGGAGAACGCTGGTGGGAGGTTGCTGAAGGTCGCACTTTGGAAAAAGTTTCATAACCTTTCTCTTGCTTAAAAGCCCTTGCATATTTTTTAAATGACCCAGATAAGGGCCTTTCACAATCAAAATCAGCTCAAAGGAAGTCAGAGATGGACTCTGGTTGGTTCTGACCATGTTTGGATCCACAGTGATGAGCCAGGAGCAGCTGATGCCCGGTGGGTAATTTTTCTCTGGCCAGTTGGGGGTTTTGATGGTGCCTTGTGATTTTGTCATTTTTCCACCACAAAACTGGTGCTCTGAAAGAGAACGAGGCAGTACAGCAATGAACGGAAGAAAATTTGGTATTATTCTATATATAATGTGATATATATATGTCATATCATATATCACATTATCTCATATAAACTATGAGATAATGTGATATATGATATGAAAATATGAAATATAGTCTGACATTTACAATATAAGATTCTGTTCTGAAAACATCATATTTCTCTTCAAACTGCAAACTTGAAATGTATTACATTTCATATTGGATTTCGTATTGAATTTTTTAGTGCAATTATTTTGCTTTTCACATTGATTTCCATATTTCAAATTTCACACTGCATGTTATACTACAATTTTCATTTTCAGTATTTTATACTGTATTTCACATTTAATTTCATATGGAAAACTTTATACTCCATTTGTAATACCAAGTTATGTTGTATTTCATATTAAATTTCAAACTGAATTTTATATTGTAAATTTCATATCACATTTCATATTTGTAATCTCACAGTGAAAATATATTTGATTCAAATAGCATTTCACTTCAAACTGCAAACTTGAATTGTTGCATTTCAAATAGAAACATATTACATTTCATATTGCATTTCAAACTGTATTTTATAGGCCAATGATTTTGCTTTTCATACTGATTTTCATATTTCAAATGTCATACTGCAATTTATTTAGCAAACTTAAAATCATATTTCAAATGGAGACTTTATACTGCATTTTAAATGGCAAGTTATATTGTATTTCATATTGCAACCTTCAGAACATGTTGCATTTCTAAATATCGTAATTGTGCTTATCAAGAGAAGCCCTACCATCCACATGAGGTTTCCCCCCGTTAAAGTAGGCGAGGAAGCCGCGGCCCCCGGTGCCCGAGTCCGACACCATCTCCACCATCATGGTGTTGGAGGTGGAGATCAGAGCGCCTGGACGGAACGTCCCACAGAAACGACCCAACTTCTGCACCATGTTAGAGTGACCGTTATACACATCCACATAGTCATATCGACACAGAGGGTCCGCCTCCAGGTCAAAGACCCTGAAGGACAGCATCACCACGTTACCTTCAGGCACCTGGAAGAGAGAGATTTTAAAGAACTGTTTTAATCAAATTTACACATTTCACCATTAAACCAAATCTAGACATGCTTGGTGTCTGAAGTTCTCTTCTTTAGTTTGAGGCACTTGAGCTACAGGCCTAATGTAACCTAACAAATAATGGAAGCTTACACCAAACCCATTAGCATGGTGCAAAAAGCATGTCTAGATTGAGACCAGGTGGAGGTGTTCAGAAATCTCTAATAGACTTGCTTTTCTGGTTTTGATCTATAAACATCACGTCAGGTCATCTTTTGGCAGAATTTTGTCTACATTTTCAATTCTGGCAGAACTTTAGTTCATGGTTCTAGATAACAGTGTGTCATACAGTGTCAGAAACCACATATGCAAGTCTATTAGAGATCACTGAGCAACTCCACAATAAACAAATTGCATATGATCAAAAATGTTTTACACTGACTTGCACTAAAACTAGCTACACTATATGGACAAAAGTATTGGGACGCCTGACCATTACACCAACAGGGACTTTAATGACACTGCATTCTAATCCATAGACTTTAATATGGAGTTGGTCCCCCTTTGCAGCTGTAACAGCTTCCACTCTTCTCGAGAAGCTTTCCACAAGATTTTGGAGTTTCTGTGGGAATTTGTGCCCATTCATTCTGTAGAGCATTTATGAGACACTGATGTTGGACGAGAAGGCCTGGGTCGCAGCCCACCTGGTGAAGAACACTGATTTAGGCCCAGGGCTAATTGGCGGGAAATGCTTCCCTGACTTGTTAACTAAAGTGTATTGTAGCAGTAAAACTAAGGAATCAACTAGGGAACTGTATAAAGTGATAGTTAAGCGAAAATATAATGTAAACAACACAGGTGCTCTAAATAAACGTCTGGACTGTCTGACAGCTGCACTCACAGTGATGTACCAGGTGCACTTGCTGTCCGGTTTGTAGAAAGCAGGAAAGCCCTCACTCCCCACGAACCCCGAGTCTCCCTCCAACTGACCCCCACAGTTAAACACCGGCCTGTGGACAAATCACACTCAGTCAGACACAAAACAACAGACTGGATTTTGTGTGTGTGTGTGTGTGTGTTTGTATAAATGCAACTGTACTCCACCTAACCCACCTCTAACCTTAAAGGAACATTTAGGCAAAAAATCAAATGTCCTGAAGAATTCCAGCATTCAGTTTATTTATTCTGGCAGTAACTAAACTGGAGCTATGAGGCTAATGTTGCTAAGCAGCGTTTGGCTCCTGTGAGTAGCTCACAGTAAGTCATACTGTGTCCTAAACCACAACCACAACCCTGATCCACCTTAATGAAGAAGTTCAGTTCATTTTTACAGCTCACAGTAAGACATACTGTGTCCTAAACCACATCCTCAAGTCTGATCCACCTTAATGAAGAGCTGGATCTTTTTACAGAAAAGATTTAGGTGACTGTTGACTTCTAGTGTTAGCAGCATTAGCCTCATAGCTCCAGTTCTAAACTAAAGAAGTAAAATTTGGACTTTAAACAGGTCTTGGCTGATCGACCACATCTGGGGTCAGTGGAGCACTGGGGACATTTGATTTTTCACTAAACCATTCCTGTAAAGTTTTATGTGCATACAAAACAAATATGGGCATACATTAAGAGTACAGTCGACATTTGGGTATTTCTGCAAAGCCTGATTTGTGGTGGAGCTTTAGACTCCATTAGATTAACTTTATTATTCACTGTAGTGCAAGTGTATTAAATGTATATTGCATTTTATTGCAATCTTCAAAACTTGTTGCATTTCTAAATATTGTAATTGTGCTTATCAAGAGAAGCCCTACCATCCACATGAGGTTTGTCTGCAGTCCATCAGTCCCTCTAGCCAGTGCCAGTATTTCACTTTATAAAGGTATTCTGGCTGTAACTAAACTGCTGAAATGAGAGGAGCAGAGCTGTTTTTGAATGTCACTGGGTTAAACTGCTTTAGCAGTGTGGAGAGTGAACAGACAGACAGAAAATAATGAGTCCCTGCAAGCTTTATTTAAAGGAGAAGTTAAATATAAAGATACACTTGCACTACAGTGAAAAATAAAGTTAACCTAATGGAATCTAAAGCTCCACCACAAATCAAGCTTTGCTGAAGTACTCATATTTAATGTATAATGATATTTATTTGAAAATCTTACAGGGATAGTTTTGTGTAAAGGCAAATGTCCACAGTGCTCCACTGACCCATCTGAGACCTGTTTAAAGTCCAAATTTTGCTTCTTTAGTTTAGAACTGGAGCTACGAGGCTAAAGTTGCTAACAGTCAACTAGAAGTCAATAGTCACCCAAATCATTTCTGTAAATTCATCCCCAAAACTTTCTCTCAACCTGCTCAAACATCAATCCAGCTCTTCATTAAGGTGGATCAGACTTGTGGACGTGGTTTAGGACACAGTATGACTTACTGTGAGCCGTAAAAATGAACAGAACTTCTTCATTAAGGTGGATCAGATTTGCGGATGTGGTTTAGGATACAGTATGACTTACTGTGAGCTCTAATATTCCACCTTTGGTCTTTTTTACTTTCTCTAATGACCTCTGCAGTTTCTGAGAGTTAAAAACCAAAAAAAAGATATTTGTCTTCATGGAAAGCAGTCCTCACCACCACGAAATGTTCATGTTTCTATTAAACTTGAAGGATTTGGACTCAAAAAAAGAAAAAAACATCAAAATACACACACGGACTAAAAACACACACCTGGTGTGACTCATGTGTTGGATGGATCAGCTTCAGACTTTTACAGTGAGAGCGAATGCTTTAATGTACACAGAGGACTGGATTTCTTTCTTTCTCAGAAAGAGTGCGTGTCTCACTCTCTGACAGTGGCCTGTTGTTTCAGACTGTGGATGACCTCAGCCTCTAATCCCAGATGCTCCACTGTGAGTTAGTGTTTTTACTGCACTTACAGCACTGAGACTTCTCAGAGGACCTTTTTTGGAATTCTTTTACAGTAAACAGTTCATGAAAGTGCAAAACTTTACAGAACTCTGGTAAAAAAACACACACAAAAAAAATTCAGCCAAATGAGAAACTGTAACCCCTCAGTTTATATCACAGTACCTACATTAATCACATTTACCTGGTGTTCCACTGTCCCCAGATGTGGCTGATCAGTCAAGACATGTTTGCAGTCCAACTTTTGCTTCTCTTGAGCTACGAGCCATGCAGTCATAAGGAGAACTGATCTCAGATCAGATTCCTCTGTATTTATTACGGTCATTGTCACAAAAACTGATTCTAAATCAGCACTTGCTCCCAAAACAGCACCTTTGTGAAAACAGACTGTTGTGTAAAAAAAGGCAGTTCACAGAGTTCGATTACACGGTGAGTAACTCACAGCAAGTCATACTGTGTCCAAAACCACGTCCACAAGTCTGATCCACCTTAATGAAGAAGTTCAGTTCATTTTTACAGCTCACAGCAAGTCATACTGTGTCCTAAACCACGTCCACAAGTCTGATCCACCTTAATGAAGAGCTGGATGTGGTTTGAGCGAGCTGAGAGGAGTTTTGGGGATGAATACACAGAGAAGATTTAGGTGACCATTGACTTCTAGGGTTAGTAATGTTAGCCTCATAGCCCCAGTTCTAAACTGGAGAAGTAAAATTTGGACTTTACACAGGCCTCGACTGATCGACCACATCTGGGGTCGGTGGAGCACTGTGAACATTTGATTTTTCATAAAGTTTTACCTGCATACAAAACAAATATGGGTATAAATTAACAGTGCAGTTGACGTTTGGGTATTTCTGCAAAGCTTGATTTGTGGTGGAGCTTTAGACTGCAAGTGTGTCTTTATATTTAACTTCTCCTTTTAAATAAAGCTTGCAGGGACTCATTATTTTCTGTCTGTCTGTTCACTCTCCACACTGCTAAAGCAGTTTAACCCAGTGACATTCAAAAACAGCTCTGCTCCTCTCATTTCAGCAGCTTAGTTACAGCCAGAATACCTTTATAGAGTGAAATACTGGCACTGGCTAGAGGGACTGATGGACTACAGCAAGAGACGAACGCAGTGGAAAATAAACTGAACGCTGGAATTCTTCTGACCTGCTTGAAAATCACCCGTGCTGCTGCTGCAGTTCCCTGAAAAAAAGACATTATGTTGCACCATTCTGGTGTACAATATATACAAGAAAAGACTATTTCAGAGCCATATAGACTGTAAAAGATCTTTAAAGGACTACTCCAGCTTTTATGGACCTAATCTCCAGCAGCCACATCTGTAAACATTTAACATGGACAATGATTTCAGCATCTTTCACTATAAACCATCACTTTTCATTCAACGATTTTAAAATTGTAGCCAAATTTGAACCACATCAACATGTATGGTAAAATTACACACACACACACACACATACATGGATATATGTGTGTGTGTGTGTGTGTGTGTGTGTGTGTGTGTGTGTGTGTGTAGAGAGAGAGAGAGAGAGTTTCACAGAATGTTTCACAGGCTGGAACTTGTAAAGTTGGATAAAACTTCACAAGAACTGTTCTGTTAAGGCCTTCTCTGTGTCCAGACAGAAAACTTTTATTGGACTGTAAATGGACTGTGAATTTATTCCAAACTTGTGAGTTTTGAATAAGTGTTTTTTATTGTTTTGTGAGTAAAAAGAAACATGTGGAACTTTATATTTGTGGTACGTGATGGTGTGATATGGATGTGGCAGCTGGAGAATCAGGTTGAAAGTGTTCCTTTAAGAAAATAGCTAACATTGCTATGTACAGTAGTTGACCTTCCAAACCCCTTCAAATCTCTAAACACACTCAAAGAACTTTTCCACCGCTCTTGCCCAACAGTTTCTCTGCCAGGGTGATTACTCCATTTGAGCTGAGGACCCGAGAGAAAAGGAGAAAAAGTCCCTCTGTTCCCCCAGTAAGGAGAATCAGACTCACTGCGGGAGAGCAGGAGACGGACCGGGCCAAATTCTCCAAACCACACAACACACATACACACACACACACGCTCTGGTCAGATTCAGTCACATTTACACCCTCTACAGCCCAAGTGGAATGACACTTATTCAAATATTCATTTATTCTAATAAATAAGTGTTATTTTTTCTGTTATTCATATTGTAATACAATGAGAGAATAGACCACACTGTTTACAAACATTCAAATATGACAAGAAAATTAACTGTCAGAAAAACAGCTGTTCATATGTCATTTGTACATGGAAATGTCTCTTTACACACCATTATATCCTGAATTAATATACTAATATACTAATATACTACGTACATGCTACTGTCAGGTCTGTGGGTTGCGGCCACTAGAGGCCGCCATTAGTTCAGTTTTGTTTTAGGTCTTGTGTTCTGCATGGCATCAGGCGTCTACAACCCAGGTGTTGCTAATGAGCACATTAGCTGGGTTGTTAGGCACCTGATGCCATGACCAGGTGTTTATGTTTAGCTTGAGTTTAAATGCACCGCCGATAGAAGGCAACGGCGTGTGGTCACCGATATTATTAGACATAGTATCTGACATAGTCTAAGTTCCACCAGGGTTTGGCTTGGGGTTCCCTCATGCAGGAGGAAAGAACCTCCTGGAACCTTTGAAGCAAGCCACGGTCCCTGGGTGGTCTCC
>JBBPCZ010120816.1:0-10159 GCA_037974445.1 Brycinus macrolepidotus | reverse complement strand
TCTGTCACAGTAAAACATTTGTTCCCATTTCTTTCATTTAATCTACTCAGTATGACAAAGATAAGACAGTCTGACAGAAAATAATATTTTTGCACCAACAAGGTGGTTCATGGAAAAATAGAAAGAAATGTGGGGTCGCTCAGGAATTACAGTACTGTAATTCTTGTCGTTTGTTCTGTTTTACAAGCGCATCGAAAGCGGGGGGTCGTATCCGAGACCTTTAGCGTGTAGCATCCCTGCTGAGCCCACTGTGTTAGCCAGAAAAGCTCCTGATTCCTGATCATTAATAATAAAAAGGTGGAGAAAGAAACAAATCTGCTGTATAAACTTAGATGTGGTGGGGTTTTTTTTGGTCTTCTCGACTCATTTTCTGGGGAATACATTTACCTTTTGCTTTCCTCCCCAAGGTTAGAGCAAAAAAACTCAAGCTGAAGGAGCCATCTATTATTGATGCTAACAAAGTTAGGAAAAAATAAGCATGAGGAGCCTTGCTGAGGTCTTGCTGCGTCTGTCTGATATCGTTTTTATTCTGGGACGTTCTGGCCTGAGCAGAAATAGGTCAGGTCTGGAGTTTCAGGTTTGACTCGACGACACGCTCGGAGCTTTAGCTTTGGCTTATTAACCGTTTAGCCGCTCCTGTGCTTCTGGGTCAGGTGCGATGGGGAAAGGTGACTTTGGAGAGGTGATTCATCTTCCCTCAGGCTGCACCTGCGCGGCGGACACCTGCTCCGACACGCTCCCGGACTGCTTTATTTTCCTCCACCGCCGTTCCACTCCGGCTGGAGGAGGTGACAGGTTTCCTTTCATAGCCAAAGGCCAGCCGGAAGGGCTGAGGTTATTTCTCCCGCTCCAGAACTCCGGGGAATTTCCTCCTGCAGGCTGAAGGACACAGAGCCCCCCCATCCACCGACATCTAAGACCTGAGGGGTGTCATTGAATTCGAGCAGTAAAAGTTTCACAGTCTCTTTTACACTCTTTCTGAATGAATTGTAAATTAAACTCCATGCTCCGCTAAACAGCTCGTCTACATTTCGCTCACCTTATTTTACCCATACCCTGCAGATGTTCTGAAGAGAAAACTCTCTCTCGAATTTGTTTTTTTAGTGGCCTACCACAGGTCAGCCAATCACAACAGAGCTCATTTACATGTATAAGCTCTGCCATGGTGGTGAATGGAATCAGACATCTGCCTCTAAAAGCCCCCTCACAGAAAGTTATTCTATCAAATGGTTACGCCTGACGCCTGAGACGTTGTTCTACCAGAATTTTGAGAAGCTTTTGGTCCTAAAACTAAACCCATTCATGGTGGAGGGATACATGCAGGGTGTCATGAGGCCAAATAGCCCTAAAGAAAAGTGATTTCGGTCAGATTCACTATTTTACCATCATCAGCATCCATATAAACACTCAGAGACACATGGAGCTTCACTAGGGGTCGATGAATAAAACAGTTGGATTTGTGTTGGAGACGTCTGGTTCCATTCACCTCCACTGTAAAGAAATCATTTCACACCAAACACACTCTGAATAACTCAGAATTAAAGACAAGCTCTCCTTTAACGCACATTTACAGTCTGTTTAATTCTAAGGGATAAAAAGAGGTTGGGAAATGGTCCTGTAGAAATGAATTAGGACTGTTTTCAGTTCGTAAAACCACACAAACATCATAAGTGGAGCTCAGAGAGGAGAAAAAGAGAGATGTAGGATGTGGGCTCTTTAATGAAAAACTGAGTTTCGCATTAGTGAAGTTGGTGGCACATTGCTGTCAGGAAAATGGATTTCGAATTAGTCCTGTCTGCAAGTCTCAGAAAAGGGAAATTATGCACTTATGAGAGTCACAGCCGTTTCCAAAGACGCCACTTGATGGAACTTCTGAAAGACTATAAATTATTTACAGTACATTTAGTTCCCCACAGGACCTGCTCTAAAGAATCCAGTCCCAGAAGAAGTTATGCAACATTACATTTATTTGTGAAGAAAATAAAGCATGTCTCCAGTAAAAGGTAATTTTATGGCTGAAAGGAAAACTCTGGAAAGATCAAGGTGACGGTACCTGGCCTTTATTACCTCTAGCTTTCATACCTGCAGCTGATTCCTCCATGAAGCAGTAGAAACATCTGCAGACCTTCAGCAGAAAGAATATCTGATTCAAAGACAAGAAATGCTTATATGGTGGGCACACCTCCTTTCTGTTTAAAATAAAAGATGGACAGATGGATAGACAAGCAGCCAGACAGACAGATAGATAGACTGATAGACAGATAGACAGATGAATGGATGGATACACAGATAAACAAAAAGATATTTTCAATGTTGAGTACAAATGATGATAAAGATGATGATGATGATGATAGTGATGATGGTGATGATGAAGAAGAAGATGATGATGATGATGATGGTGATGGTGATGGTGATGGTGATGACGATGGTGATGAAGAACAAGAAGATGATGATGATGGTGGTGGTGATGATGATGATGGTGATGGCATAGAGATGGCGATGATGATGGTTATGATGATGGTGATGGTGATGATGAAGAAGAAGAAGATGATGATGATGGGGTGATGATGATGGTGATGACGATGGTGATGAAGAAGAAGAAGAAGATGATGATGGTGATGATGATGATGGTGATGACGATGGTGATGAAGAAGAAGAAGATGATGATGATGATGGTGGTGGTGATGATGAAGAAGAAGAAGATGATGATGATGGGGTGATGATTGATGATGATGGCGATGGCGATGATGATGATGGGGTGATGATTGATGATGATGGCGATGGCGATGATGATGATGGTGATGAAGAAGAAGAAGATGATGATGGTGGTTGTGATGATTATGATGGTGATGGTGATGGTGATGACGATGGTGATGAAGAAGAAGAAGAAGATGATGATGGGGTGATGATTGATGATGATGGCGATGGCGATGATGATGATGGTGGTGATGGTGATGATGATGGTGGTGATGGTGATGATGATGGTGATGGTGATGACGATGGTGATGAAGAAGAAGAAGATGATAATGATGGTGGTGGTGATGATTATGATGGTGATGGTGATGGTGAAGACGATGGTGATGAAGAAGAAGAAGATGATGATGATGGTGGTGGTGGTGATGATGATGGTGATGGCATGGAGATGGCGATGATGATGATGGTGATGATGGTGATGATGAAGAAGAAGAAGATGATGATGATGATGGGGTGATGATGGGGTGATGATGATGATGGCGATGGCGATGATGATGATGGTGATGATGATGTGATGGTGATGGTGTTGATGGTGATGATGATGGTGACAAAGATGATGATGATGATGGTGGTGATGATGGTGATGATGATGATGATAGTGATGGTCATGGGGATGGTGATGATGGTGATGATGGTAATGAGGGTGATGATGGTGATGGTGATGGTGATGATGATGATGGTGATGGTGATGGTGATGATGATGATGATGATGATGAGGATGGTGATGGTGATGGTGATGATGATGATGATGATGATGGTGATGATGGTGATGTTGATGGTGATGGCGATGCTGATGATGGTGATGATGGTTATGATTATCATGATGATGATGTTGATGATGATGGTTATGGTGATGATTATGATGATTATGATGATGATGACGATGATGGTGGTGATAATGATGATGATGGTGATGATGGTTATGATTATGATGATGGTGGGGATGATGGTGATGATGATAGTGAGGAGGATGATGATGATGATGGTGATGATAATAATGATGGTTATGATGATGATGATGATGATAAAGACGGTGGCGATGATGGTGATGATGATGATGGTGGTGGTGATGATGGTGGTGATGATGGTGATGATGGTGCGGAGGATGATGATGATGATGATGAAGATTATGAAGCTGTTCAGTGTGAGAAACAGCAGCTTTGACTGTGGAGGCATTTTTATTCATGTTTATCCTACGGCGAAAAAGTGACTCTACCCTTCTCACCCCCCTTCTCTCTTTCTCTCTTTCTGTCTCTCTCTCTCTCTCTCTGTAGATGAATCTGTGCTGAATTTATGTTACTGCACAGTAACACAGTGTGCACACACACACACACACACACACACACACACTGCACACAGTGGAAGTGCAGTGTGTGTGTGTTTGTGTGTGTGTGTGTGTGTGTGTCTGTGTGTGTGTAGATGTGTTATCTGTGGAGATCACCTCAGGCTGCCTGAAGTGTCACAGTGTGTTTGTTTGTTTGTCTGTTTGTTTGTGGGTTTATGGAAATAAAGGTAAAGTGTCGTGGCAGTAATAGTGTTTCCCTGAGCTGGCAGAAAGAATTTGCTGACGGGAGGAGAATGAAGAAGTTCACTTGGAGCTGGAGGAAGATTTCACACTTATTTATTCCAGTACATATCTGTAATAATATCTGTAATAATATCCGTAATAATCTATAACTGGCAGCGTCTGTCACTGACTCATTCAGTCAGAGAGGCCAGATCATTTTCCTCAGCCTAGAGCAGTGTTGCCCCACCCATCCAGCCTACAGCAGTTTAGCTCCACCCATTTAGCCTACAGCAGTTTAGTTGCATCCATCCAGTCAACAGCAGTTTTTTCTCTGGATCACCATTGGCTTCAAAGTGCTGCTCTGAAACTGCAGCTCTGCAGTCAGGTGGCACAACCGGAGCTGATACAAGAACAGTTCACGAAACAAAGTAACTGATTGTTGACTTTAGTGGTACATGAGCAGAAAAACTGTTAAAAAACTCCCCAACTGAAGGGTTACATAAGAGCTGTCACTTTATTAAGCAACACGTCTCCCGTTGACTGGAAGAAGACTCTTAGCTGTTAGCTGTTAGCTCTGCACATGCTTAATCTGATTGGTTGAAAGGTGTTCTACCTGGTAAAAAGACATTTTTATCCCACCACACCTGCATCCTGTGACTTAACATTGGTTGCTAAGCAACGGCCATGGCTGATTTACTGTAATCTGCTGGAACTACTTTATTTGGTGGAAGCAGCTGAACTGATCTTATCTCCGCTTTTGCGCTCTGAGGCTTAATCTCACACAATAAGTCAAACCTTCCGTTATGTGAACAGCGTGAGAGAGGTTTATAAGGGAGCGAAGCTGTACTTGATGTTTATTTCCTAAAAATACACATCCCGCAGTGAAGGAAAACTCATTCAGCAGCTGATGTCGCGAGCGTGTTCTATAATTAGTGGAGGAACTGAGCTGTGTCTGTTTGATTTTTCCAGCATCTGGAGAACGTAAGTGTAGAAGTAATCAAGCCCAGTGTCTTCAGGGACTTTTCGAACTCGTCATGAAAAGATGATCCTTTGTTTTCACGCTGAAATCCTCCGCCGGCTGTGACTGGGAGAATAATTCCTCTTTGTGCTCTGAATCACTGAATTTGCTCAACTGTTCGTCTCCCCCGGCGATTTTCCGCCTGTAATTATAAAATCAGAGCGTTCTGGTGGATTTATAGCTGCTCTATGTCATTCTGCTCTTTTGTTGCTATTGATCAAAGGCAGAGAAAGATTGCCGTATTGATCGTGGGTTGCTAAGGTTACCGAAGGATCAGGGTCACCTGAATGAGAGTCTGTCCAGCTTCCGAAGCTCCTGTTCTGATCGTCTGTCTAATTAAAGCAGAAAGCAGAGCAGCCTGGGAACCACCTTCTCTGACTTTTCCAGCTTTCAGAAAATATTCCTGACGTGCCCAGGCTCCGCCTACAAATGTGTTGTTTAAAGCGACTTTTGGGAGATTACAGAACACTGCCACCTACTGAGAAACGTTACTGAAATTAAGCTGGTTTGACAAATATACACACACACTCCCTCACCCCCCCCAACACACATACCTAGCAACCCCCTGGCAACACCCAAGGAACCAACTGGGATACCATTGCAATCACATAGTAACACTCTAGCGAGCACTTAGGAACTCCCTAGGAACTAGCCAAAATATCATCATAGCAACCACATAGCAATTGCCAACAAATTACTGACCACATAACAACCACCCAGCAAACACCCTTGCAAAATATCATAGCAACCAGGTCGCAGCAATTATTTGCCACTTAACAACAACCTATCAAAACCCTAACAACCACCTGGAATATCACAGTAATTGCCTGGAGTACCACAGCCACCGGTTATGGAGTTGGTGTAATGTAGTGAGTAACAGCGCCTACTACAGGTTGCAGTGGGTCAAAACTAAAGTTGTTGACCCATACCAACCAGTGTTCCCCCATTTCCTAGAGGCAAGTTTAAAAAAAGGAGGGGTATCATTAGTCTATAACTTTAAATAAACAAAAAACAATCATAATTAGTCAAAATTTATTTTTAATTAATTCAGTACATTCTTGGCACATATCTCCAGAATTAAATATTCTTCTTTGGATCAGGACATAAGTTCTAAAAACCCATGAACATCACTGAGCGCCCAGCAGACTGGGGCTCGGCTGCCTACCCGGACCAGCAAGACCAGTAAGAGACCTTGAACTAGCCTCCTAATGTGTACCAGGACTGGGCTCTGAGTCACTCTACATTCACATAAATTACCATAAATTAGAAACTGCTTTTCCTTCTACAGTGTTGCTGTAGGTGTAGCAGCTCTGGATGATCTTAACATTTTCTCAGTTTGAAGATGTTTCTTTAGCACTTCAGCCTCAATCTCAGAACAGCTGTCTCTCATTACAGCCCACAGCTGCTTTTGATTTGCTGATTTGTTTTGTTATTTCTATAATTTGTCATTTGCAACGGCAGACGCATCCACTCCAAACCCCGTCTCTCAGGCGAACATGCAGTTAGTCACTATAGCCTATAAGCGCGATGAGAAAAGACTCGAAAAGCAATTAGGCTACAGCTGAATCGCATCGTGCCCTGAATATTATTGATAATTGTTTTTGCCGGAGACACTTTCCAACCTCGCATTTGTTAATACACGGTCTTAATTGGCTTCACTTATAAAATCCAAATATAAACACGGGTGTAATTATTACCCAGCATCCTTTAATGGTCTGGACGTGTTAATAATCAGAGTTTAATCTGCGGTCATCCTCTACGCTTTATGTAAAAAAAAGAAAAAACTGTTCAACGTGAATAACTCTTGGTATCCTCTTTTATCAGTTAACAGGTTTGAACCAAGTGGAAAAACTGTGAGGAACAGCTTTTAGTCAAAGGGAGAAACTGTGAAGAACAGGTCAGAGTTGAGTTTAGAAAATGAGGAACAGGTTTGAGTCGAGTGGAGAAACTGTGAGGAACAGCTCTGAGTCGAGTGGAGAAACCATGAGGAGCAGCTTTGAGTTGAGTGGAGAAACTGTGAGGAACAGCTCTGAGTCGAGTGGAGAAACCATGAGGAGCAGCTTTGAGTTGAGTGGAGAAACTGTGAAGAACAGGTTTGAGTCAAGTGGAGAAACCATGAGGAGCAGCTTTGAGTCGAGTGGAGAAACCATGAGGAGCAGCTTTGAGTCGAGTGGAGAAACCACGAGGAGCATCTTTGAGTCGAGTGGAGAAACCATGAGGAGCAGCTTTGAGTCGAGTGGAGAAACTGTGAGAAACAGGTTTGATGGAAGAAATTGTGAGGAACGGGTTTGAGTTGAGCTGAGAAACTGTCAGGAAAAGGTTTAAGTTGAGAGGAGAAACTGAAGAACAGGTTTGAGTTAAGGGGAGAAATTGAGAGGAACCAATATGAGTTGCGTGGAGATACAATGAGAAATAGGTTTGAGATGAGTAGAGAAACTGAGGAACAGGTTTGAGTTGAATGGAGAAACTGGGGATGGAGGGAGGAACGGATCCTACTGAATATCAACACATCCCAGAAGCGAACAACCCTCAGGCAGTGAAGGAACCAAAGAAGAAAAGAGGCTGGATATTACAACAACTCACTGACCCACAAAACATCCAGAAGCACCTTTAACACACGACTGCACGTAAACATAGGAAATTATCAACAAGAACTGAGAGTGTCGGAGTGTATGGTGCAGCTGAGCCATGCTGTAGTGCCGTATGCACATGTGTGCTAGAGCGCCCCCTAGCTGCACTCTGCTTTTATTCTGTAATTAATTATGTAATTCCACTTAATAAGTAATTAGAACAGGGAGGCAGTTAGTAAATATACTCTTTCCGGAGTCAAGAGCTTCTTGTCAGTGTGTGTGTGTATGTGTGTGCATGCATGTGTGTCTGTATGTGTACGCATGTGTGTGTGTGTGTGTGTGTGTGTGTGTAATGTGATTTAAGTGCACCTGACGGGGAAATTACTGAGACGCTGCATGCAGGAGTGTTACAGCACCATCAGCTCAGACACTGCATTATCTCCAGCACAACAAAACTGTGACAGACCTGTCACACACACACACACACACACACACACACGCTTGAGGAGCTGATGTAATGCGTCTAAAATCTCATGGAGGGATTTTACCTTTTTTTTTGGACTGTGCCTGAGGTGTGTGAGAAGTGTGTTAACAGGCTCTCTCTCTCTCTCTCTCTCTCTCTCTCTCTCTCTCTCTCTCTCTCTCTCTCTCTCCCTCCCTCTCTGTCTCTCGCCCACAGAGAGAAACTGTGACAGTAATAAGTGTAGAGGTGTGGTTACCATCCTGTCCGCTGAGTTGAGGAACCACTCTATAGGGAACCGATTTTCCAAAATTCCCTCATCATTCAGTGTGTAAACAGAGTGGGTTCAGAGTGTGTGTGGTGTGAAACGGTTCATTGTAGAGACTCTGATTTCTTTACAGTGGAGGTGAATGGAACCAGACGTCTCCAACACAAATCCAGACGTTTTATTCACTGTCGCCCCCCAGTGAAGCTCCACGTGTCTCTGAGTGTTTATATGGATGTTTTTTCAGTTTTCATGTATCCCTGAGAACCAAAAGCTTCTCAAAACTCAAAACTGGTCGAACAACGTCTCAAGCATCAGGCAGTGCAACCATAACCTTTTAACGGAATAACTTTCTCTGAGGGAGCTTTTAGAGGCAGATGTCTGGTTCCATTCACCTCCACTGTGAACAATTCTGATTCAGGGAGTTTCTGCAGAACGGAGCGTTTCACACCAAACGCTTAATTATAAGGGGAATTAAAAATAAAAAATCCGATGTTAAAAGCTAAATTAGGCCCCTACCTTACACTCCAGCTCAACCGCTTTTATAAAGTTTCATCATTACGCCAGAGTGTCCGCTTCTGATTTATTGGCACTCGGAGTTCCAGGTTTAATTAAAAATCTTCATCATGATCAGCTCATATTAGCAAAAGTGCCCCCAAACAAAGAAGAGTAAAACCTCATTAGTGGAGGAAAATTAGGAGACAGACATTTGGCGTGTTATACAGGAGGAACGGGCTCAAAACCAGAGCTGAAATTAACTTTTATTCAAACACACACCCTCAGTGCATTCTAGATCTTCAGAGAAGATGTAATTAGTGCGATCGCATCAGCATTCACACCACTGATTTTTTAAGTTTTATTTTTCTTTATGTAGCTGAATTTTGGCGCCACTTCTCCTTCTCCAGTTTTTAACATATTGGTGCTGTTCCAACTCTGACATGTCCGTTACACGCCCCCCCCCGTTTGCTTGTTTACTTTTTGATCAGATGACCAGTATTATTGACCAGTATTGGTCAATAATTTTCCTCATTGGTGGAACGTTTGTAACATCACCTCACTCAGCAGGGCGGCACCAAACGGAGCAAAATAGGAGCCTAACGGTGGATTTGTTTGAGTATCTGCTCATAAAAAGCCTTTGAGACTAAAGCACAGGTCAATTATGAGAAGAAAGACGTGAGCCTCTGTTGTCCTGGTCTATAAAAAATAATCAGCCCATGAACACTTGATTTCAGCTCCGTTAGTTAGATGACCGATGAGTCATGGAGATGGGCCTCAACATGTGTTTACTAATAAAATAGTAATAAATAAGTCAATAATAAAGAATCGTCTTTCAATTCAAGCTGATTTGAGGTATTAGAACCAGAAGGCACAATATATTATGTCCTGGATACAAAAATCCTGGAGAAAACATTCCAAGGCCTGTACATATATATATATATATATATATATATATATATAGAGAGAGAGAGAGAGAGAGATGTACAGTTAAGTTCATATTTTGCTTCCAAAGTCCAGTCCCTGAACCTGACCAGTTTCAGAGGAATGTTTTTGTTTGTTAAGACACACAGTGACCTACATATGAATC
>JBBPCZ010120815.1:0-10160 GCA_037974445.1 Brycinus macrolepidotus | reverse complement strand
AACTGGACCAGGCTGAAGAACTCCTGAAGAAACTGGAGCAGGAGATTGTTGATCTGAGGAGGAAAGAGGCTGAGCTGAAGCAGCTTTTTCACACAGAGGATCACATCCATTTCCTCCAGGTATCCTCACTCACTCTCTGATCATCTGCAGAAGATGTGTCCTTCACAAAGTGCCTCTTATTAGTACTGTTCTGGACTTTCCCTTGTTTTACTGTGTTTGGGCTCTAAAAAGCTCAATCTACATGTGTTTCTTTTTCTCCCTGCAGAGTTGCCAGTCTCTCTCTGGCCTACCTCACATCATGATCAATCCACGGTTCTCCATAGAGGAACTGAAGAAAGCTGTGACTGTTGTGATGGAAAGAGTAAAGCCTGAATTTATCCATTTATCTGGAGGTAGAACAAATGACGTAAAACCTTTAAATATATGAAAATGTAATGAATTTATCTTAATTTTCCATAGTCCATTCCACCAATTCATATTAGCGGAAACCCTTAATTTCATTGGAGCTTTTAACTGTTTTTTTATTTTTATTGGAGATTCTGAACATAATGTAACAGAAATATTTGAGGACCAAGACTTATATGTAGGTCTTGCTATCATGTGCATATCAGTCCTGTTGTAGTGATGGTGGGTTGGATGGAAGTGTGAGTTTAAAACAAACAAGAAACAAAACACTGACAAATTAAACTCCAAATTAGAAAAGTGACACAGCAAAATTATAAAGGTTCAAGCAAAGACAAAATCAGGGCAAACGCATGACACTACTGACAGAAATCCGTCCAGGGCAAAACTTTGCATGTGCTGCCCACTGGCTAGTCTTAACTAAGCCTCACTGAAAAGTACAAATCAATGAATTACTGTGGTTTTGTCTATCACACTGACCTCAATCTGGATCACTCTACACTTTGTCTCTTCCCACATTCACTTTGTATTTGCTCCATAAAATATTCTGGCATTGTAATTTCATCCATGTATTTTCATACAATCAGGGATTGTATCTTCATCCTTGATGCCTGCTGCTCTTCAGACACCTAAACCAAAAACCAGAGAGGACTTCCTGAAATGTGAGTTTCACAAATCTCTTAAACCTGATGCACACTGATTTACAATGAAATCATATACTGTGACGGCGGGCTCCCAACCCCGCAGCATCACAGGGCAAGCACTCCTCTCTGGGCCACGGAGGAAGTAACGAAAAGACCAACACCACATACGCGCCTCCGCCGGGGCAGCTCAGCACCGCGGACAGGGACTGGCCAGGGTTCACGCTACAGCAGATGGGGGTCTCACACCAACCGCTGGTGAGTTCTGCACCATAGATGGAGCTCCACACCTTCATCAGCTTGAAAGGTGGCTCTACTTGCCCATGACAAGGAGGCCGTTGCGGAGGTATGTAACTAGGACATGCTGCTACCTTAGCAGGTTTGCCCTCTAAGCCTCCACGGGTTCACACCTTTCGAGCTTCTGCCCAGCTGCCAAATGCCTAATGAGAGCAAGAGAGTGGTTACAATATAACTCGTGAGTTCAGGGCAGGAGACCGGGTGCTCCTCCTAGAGCCCAGTTCCAACTGCAAGTTCCTGGCACTTTGGCAGGGCCCCTACGTCGGGAAAGTTTGTCGCATGAACCTATTAAAGCAATGGGTGGCCCTCTGTCAACTCCTGATTGGCTGCTGCCCTGTGATGCATCTCTGGCAGATGTAGTCCTGCATTCCCGCATCATAACAGTTTCCCCGTGTGGAGCTATCTTGAGTGTTTTGCTGAGTGTTCTCGTGTTTTTCGTTTTGTTCTTCTTAAAGCCCTGTATTTTTATTATTGTAAATTAAATTAAATTATTACTGTAATTACCCTCCTTACACCAATGAAAACAACAGCACATATTTCTCAGATAATATTTTGAAGATAATGAAAAGCTATTTTAGTAACAGTTCTTATATGTACATCGATTGAAAGATCAGGATTCATAGTGACACCAAGATTTTTTACAGTTGACATTGGAGAGCCTGAGGAACCAGCAAGATCAAGCATCAGACCAAACACTTTGTTTCTAGCAGCTTTTGGATCTAGAAGAAGGACCTCTGTTTTATCTGCATTGAGCAAGAGAAAGCTATGTGACATCCAGTCTTTTATATCTTTAATGCAGTCCCCAGTCTTATTTAATCTATGTTTCTCGTCTGTGTTGGCAGAGATATAAAGTTGTGTGTCATCTGTGTAGCACTGGAAGCTAATCCCATGTTTGCGGATAATCATATCAAATGGCAGCATGTAAAAAGTAAATAAAAGAGGTCCTAAAACAGAACCTTGTGGGACATCGTATTTTACTTTGGTGTGCACTGATGATTCCCCGTTAACTCTTACAAACTGATAGCGGTCACTCAGGTAAGATCTAAACCAGGATAAGGCTGTTCCTGTGACTCCAACTAGCTTTTCTAGTCTGTCTAATAAAATTGGGTGGTGCAAAACCAGCAAAGAAACAAATCTTTTGTCGTTGGACTGTAAAAGATCAGTTTCTATCTTTACTATGGCTGTTTCGGTGCTGTGATAAGGTCAGAACCCCGATTGTAATTTTTGGTAGAAAATGGTAGATTAGAAATGGTAGAAATGGTAGATTAGAAATGTTAGAAATGGTAGATTAGAAATAGGTTGATAATTTGAGAGCTTGCATGGATTAAGATTCGTTTTTTCAACAGAGGCTTCATAAATGCTGGCTTAAAGGCTTTTGGTAGATAACAATACTAAGTGAGTTGTTTAATACTGATAGGAGAGGGCTACTACTAGTAGGACTTCCTTAACCCTTAAAACTCGTATTTGGCCATTTTTTGTATTACTATGTTAAAACTAAAATAAAAACACTTTAGAAATGAGCAATATAGAGTGTCTTTTATTGTTTTTTTTTTCAGCACAACCCAGGCAATATGAAAAATTTATTTGTTTTTTATTTTAAACAACTATATATACACAACATGGCAAAAATAAACATTTTTTTATCCATATTGGTTTTTATAAATTGCTGTCTGTCAGGTCTGTGTGTTACGGCCACTAGAGGCCACCATTAGCTTTAGTTCTAGGCAACTTGTGTTTAGCATGTCATCAGGAGTCTACAACCCAGGTGTTATCAGTGAGCACATTAGCTGGGTTGCTAGGCACCTGATGACATGTCCATGTGTTTTCAGTTAAGTCTAGGTTTAAAAGCGCTGCTGTGACAGAGCAACGGCGCATGGTCACCGACATGCCAATAGTGACCAACCAACATCCTAACAACAGCCAACTCTTTGCTGTGTTCGTCTTTGGGTTCGTATGTACCTTTGTAGAAGCATCTAACCTGTGTGTGTGTCTGCTTGTACAGGCGTGAGGTGTTTGCATTCCTGACCTCCGCAGCGGTTCAGTGGATACGTTTGTCAGGCTGGTAAGCCTGTGAGACAGTACCCCGGCTATGGTTCTCTCATGCAGGAGTGACAGATCTCCTGGAACCTCTTCGTAGCTGTGTGGACTACAGTGTTTGTGTTTGGAGCTCAGTGAGCTCATTCTTGTGTTTGAGTCATTAAAGACATTCCTGTGAAACTAACGCTGGTTCCTGCAGTGTGTCCTTACAGCATACACGATAGACCCGACATGAAACTGTCAAACACACTCACATAGATCAAATATTTTTGACAGCTTGAAATTGTAAAAAACATTTCTGCTAAAACAAGAACCCCTTAAAACTTTATACGAACATTAACCAAATAAACATTATTCCAAATAAAAGCAAGTGTGGTCCAGGCGGTTTTCAGATTTGGAATGAGATGGTTGACCCCTTGTTCCTCTACCTCTTCCTCTCCCTCTCACTGTCAATGATGATGTCAGTGAAACATCATCTACTGATTGTTCATGACTGTAAAACAGAAAAGATGTTTAATCTCAACTGTACATTTTTGCAAGTGTAAGCATGATCAGAAACCCAGAAATAGACAGACAGTGTCTAAAGCTTAAACTACACTATTCAAAATAAATTAAAGACTTTTGGTATAACACCATATGAAACATGTTTTGGTTTCTTTCTTTAAAAAAACCCAAAGCAATTCAAGTATTTTTGGTGAATGGTTTGAACCAGTTTGAAAGTCCAGCAGGAATTGAACTTTTCTGTACATCCTTTCCATGTAGCCCATGTGTCTAGGTTGAAGAATCGAAATCAAACATTAATATCATCTTTCACACTTCAGGTTGATGCTCTGAAGTCAGGCCACTCCACAAACTGGAATCTAACATCAACCTAAACATTTTCTTCAGACTGTGTGTGAAGTGCAGTAGTTATATGTTATATTTAGTTTTTGATGCACCACTGGATGAGATAAATAAGTCGCACAGACTTTCATGAAGCCCTTACTGTGATTTGGATTAAATGTATAATTTAATGTTATTGCATTCTGTGTAAAAGAGAGATAAATAGACAGGGTGTGTCCAGGATGTAAAACTGTTCTAGAGTCTGTATGTAAATAAAGACCGGGTCTCACTGCTCTACCGGGCCGAGTGTGATCTCCCCTTGACTTCGCTCCACAGACTTTAGTTCATTTTACACGGTTTAAGAATCAGATCAGGAATTTAACTCATCTGAGTCCGATCAGGGTCCCGACAGAAGGACACTAAACCTTTTGTACCGGAGCGCGCGCTGCCCTATTGAGCGTCAGTCCTCGGGCGTAAGCAAATTAGCCACGTGCGGCTCTTGACAGAGACGGAATTATAATCAACAACAGGTGAGCAATTTAATTACCTGTAAATATTTATTAATTATGTTGTGAACTGTTTCATATCGGTGTAATTCTGTTCACCCACCATTAATCAGAAATGAATCAGAAACCTCTGCACGAAGACTCACATTTAGAGCTGCAATGCGCTTTCAGTGACTTTACACACATTTTAGAGGATTTTCATGTGTATGTTTTTGGGTAGAGGTTATTTTTTAATTAAAACTATTCACTGCACACTCGCAAAAGGTGAAGGGATGTATTTAGTGCAAAACGTGTCTCCTTTGGAAAATATTTTTATATTTAAAACAATTTTCTAATTGTTAGAAAATCGGAAATCCTTATATGGGCGCTTTGATTTCGTTTCCGTTTGTACCTACTTAAGAGTTAAGGGTGCGTTTTAAGTTTTAGGTGAACGTTTAAGATTAATGTTTAAACTATATTTCCTGGTACAGTCGAAGTTACAGTACAGTGCTACAGTACACCTCTTCCTCTCAACATTCAGTTTTAGTGAAACTATCTATTACAAGTTTGTTAGGACAACTTTTACTCAGTAGACACACTGGAATGTGTTCCTCTCTCTCTCTCTCTCTCTCTCTCTCTCTCTCTCTCTCTTCACATGTTGTTTATGCACCTGTTGTTTATGTTGTTTATCCACCTGCTGGCCTCTGAAGAATAAGGAATGTGTGTTTTGTTGTAGATGGAGATTCATGAGCAGTGGTTCAGGCTCATCTTTTTGTTTTTGTCCTCTACTGGCTTTACTTTGAGACTCAGTGTGAGATTCAAATGACTTTATGAGTGTAAATGAGTGTAAATGGTACAGGAAATGTACAACGTGTCTGTTTGTGTAGGAGGTTCTTCGTCTCTTCCTCTCTGAGTTTCCCACCATGTTTGGACTACAGCAGCCCAGATGATGATGCCACTAAAAAAGTCACTAAAATAAATAAAAGAAACAGGTGGAGAAGATACGTGAGCCAGAAAGAAAATTATTGTTATTGCTAGTGAAGGTAATGTTAGCTAATCAGTACAGAGAATCAAGTTTACATTCTGACGCACCAGGTACATTTTCTAACACAAATGTTATGCTATGAGATGTTCACTTGGTTTGACATTATTTTATAGAATCATGAGGTCTTCAAAGGTCTCTTGGTTGTTGATGATCTTCATATGTGATTTCCAGACCAGGTTTAACAGCAGTGGGTTTGGTGAGGAGTCCTGATCCTGGTAGCCCTTAATACAGTCCAGACAGAAACTGTGTCCACAGGGAACAGTCACTGGATCCTTCAGTAGATCCAGACAGACTGGACAGCTTAAAGAGTCCAGAGTTTTTAGAGAAGCTTCTGCCATTTTACTGCACACACAGACGGAACAGATTGAGTAGAGGAAGAGAGTGGGTTTACTTTCCTTTCTCCAGTGATCTGCTCATTCAGTGGGAGTGTCTTTCCATTTGTGTCTGGGTGGAAACACCACACCTGAACCACACCTCTTTTGTTATGTGAAAGAGGAAGGGCTTTTGTGTTAAAGAGGAAAGAAGTCTATATAATCTTGTATAACACTGCAATATATGACACTGAGAGGAGCCTTTGTGATTTGGTTCAAATTCAGTTTTAGTTGAAAGCTCACATGGCAAAATAGAGTACCGGAGTAAGAATGAGTAAATCAAACTGCAGTGGATGATG
Source organism: Brycinus macrolepidotus (assembly GCA_037974445.1). Lineage (NCBI taxonomy): Eukaryota > Metazoa > Chordata > Actinopteri > Characiformes > Alestidae > Brycinus > Brycinus macrolepidotus. Next base: position 3,761 of record JBBPCZ010120815.1, on the reverse strand, counting down.
ATGGTCTAGAACAGCCTGAGCTTTCTAAACATATATCTCACTAAGTTTTTTTGACAGCCCTTTTTTCACTTTTGCGTGAGCTTCAAATGACAAATTTTTCTCATTGATTCTTGGTATCTAATAATAGAAGCGTGTACATATTACTACTGTACGCTTCCATGCCTTTTAGAGACAGTTTTGTCATGAAACGGCATTTTTGTCTAAAATTGATAAGCATATGTTTCTTTTTTATTAGTTAATCTGTAAAAAAGTATAATCAAACCATTTCATTCCTTCATTTCATTCTTTTTCTGTAACTGCTTAATCCTTACTAGGGTCGCAGGTACCCGGAGCCTATCCTGGGGTCTACGGGTGGGGCACCAGCACACCGCAGGACGCACACACACACACACACACACACACACACACACACACACACACACACTCACACGTACGATCAATTTAGAATCCCCAGTTCACCTGACGCGCATGTCTTTGGACTGTGGGAGAAACCCGGAGACCCCAGAGGAAACCCACGCCACCATGAGGAGAACATGCAAACTCTGATCAAAGCATTTGAAAAAAATATCCACAACAGGACCTGTTTTCCCATCACACAGGGGCCTTACAATTATCTTCAAATTTCACAATAAGCATTTTTTCAATTGCAGCCGGGGACATTTCTAGGCATTCTGATGTTAGGGCATAAATATTTTGTTGTTCACTCCTTCCACTCATCCCCTGTTGACAAAATTTCACCACCACCCCCTCCATACTGCTGTAGTGTTGATCTGAATATATCAGTTACCCCCTAGATCTCTCCTAGATGGCCAGAGACACCAGTGATGGCCGCATTCAACCATGAACAACACAACAGAGGTGAAAATACACAGTTGATGACACTTTGATAAACACCCATTGTCACTCACCCTTTAAATTCACTCTGTTATAAAAATGCATGCTGTACTTGTCCCGGTCGAGTGTCCCAGCTGTGTTACCCAACAACGCAGAGCTGTAATATGAATATAACTGAGTAAATATAAAATGCACACAACACTAAAATTTTGTTTTGTAATATTCATTATAAATCTGTATTACAAAACAAACATTCTGTGGTAAATAAAACATACCAGAAGGATTTCAAGTGTTGCATTATATGTTTTTTCTTGTCTGTCAGGAGCTGGACAGTTTTTTTTTCTCAACATGCATTTAAGACTGTAGAGTTATTTGAATTTTAATTAAGTATCTTGAAAAAATTATTATATACATAAACTCTGAAGCCAGGATAGAGGGGCTGAGTGAAAGTGGTGTGGACTCTGTGTAGGAGGGTCATCACTGAGTCAGAGACGCTGTAGAAGGCCAGAATTCCTGCACTGTGATCCACATACACTCCTATTCTGGAGGAGCTGGAGACTGCAGAGAGTTCAGTCTCCTCATTATTGTGTCTGAAAGAGAAATTGGGGCCAAAGCAGTTCAGACTCCAGGACTGGTCATTACACCCAAATTTAGACTCATTTCCCCCTTTCCTGCTGATGCCTTTATAAGACACTGCAATGTCAAAATCACCAAAAATAAAATCAACCTCCCAGTAACGGCATCCAGACACACTTTCTCTACAGAGAACTTGCTGCACTCCATCAAATCTCTCTGGATGATCAGGGTATTCCTGGGCCTGACGATTCACTGTCGCTTTCCTGTTCCATTCAGACAGAGCGAGCTGACGGTGTGCTGTGTTTGGATCCAGAGTGAGCCGGCAAGAATCTGATGGTGGAGAGAAAAGGAAACAAATACTGTTAGATATTAATAATACAATTTCTACAAAGGGCCTGTGCCAAGGACATCTGATGCCAGGATCTGATGTGAGGACCCCCACAGGACCATTGGGTGGTGGCATGTGAGTGTGTGTGTGATGCACAGACTGGATATGAATATATATATATATTATATATATATATGATTTCAGTGTGAAACTCACATTTCAGGAAGTCCTCTCTGGTCTTTGGTTCAGGTGTCTGAAGAGCAATCCCTGAAAATGCCAGAATATCTTAGGTAGCACATACAAACCAGGACAATTTATTTGTGTGGGAAGAGACAAATAGATTAATTATGTTATTCATCAGTTTGTATGTTTCAGTGAGGCTCATTCAAGAGTAGCCAGTGGGCAGCATATATGGTTGTGTGTCTTTCTGGGACTTGGTTTATGTTCTCCTGTGCTCTGTGCTTTTTTGGTCTTGTGTGTTCACCTGTGTGTTTTCTGGAACCCCTCCTAGTCCCCCAGGTGTTCCTTGTCAGGTCTTTGTATAAGTGACCTTGTGTTTCTATTAGTCTTAGTCTGATCTCTGTCAGTAGTATCATGCATTTGCCCTGAGAGTGTATTTTTTGAACCTTTATTTGAACTTTGCTGTGATGGATGGATGGATTGACGGTGATTGACATGGTAGAAATACATGGTTTTAAAGTAAGTAAATGTTCATTAAATGGAGAATTAAGCACACAGTACACAAGGCCCAAATCACCCTCAGCCCTCTGTATGCTCGATTTGGACAAAATCAGGTCCTTCGAGCTGGGCTGGAAATCCCCAAAGAATACGTTTCTAAAAAGCACCCAGTCTCAACACCTGTGCCTGGAGAGTTCAGCACTCTGCGCCACTGTACGCATCCTTGAAGACAAGTTCATATGAGTTCCCAGACAGTCCTTGAAGAATTAATTTGAACTGGACATCAGCTGTCCATGGGCCATACACAAGAGGTAATGGTAGGCAGAGTCTGGACTTTTAATTATTGGTGGAAAAGGAGAGGGCAGAACAATGAATATGCAGAAATTTGGGAAATCTGACCTTATTGGTGGGATACTGTTGGATGGTTTTGCTCATGCTTTCTTATGCCTATAAATACCCAGCTCAAATCCTGCCGGAGAGAGGATCCTCCTCCGGGCCGCGAGGCTGCTTTATTCTTCAATAAACAGCAAGCTGCACTTCTCCGACTGCGTTAGATTTTTTTGACTTATAAAAAGTTTCAGATTTAGGCTCGCTCCAATTCTCCACGACACATCCAGTCACTCTCACTACAGCAGAGCTGATAGGCACATGATAGCGAGTCTTGGTCTTCAGATATTTCTTTTATATGTGTTTAGAATCTCCAATGAAAATAAAAGGTAAAAAAATTTAAAAGCTCCAATTAAATTAAGGCTTTCCTCTAAACTTAAAATATGAAGTGGTGGCATGGACTATGGAAAAGACAAATCAATTATATTTGACTTATTCAAGGGTTTTGCATAATTCATTCTACCTCCAGATAACTGGATGAATTCAGGCTTTACTGTTTCCATCACTGCAGTCACAGCTATCTTCAGTTCCTCTATGGAGAACTGTGGATTGCAGATCTGCAGGTCTGCAGATCCAGGAAAGCCAGAGAGAGACTGGAAGCTCTGTAGAGAGACAAAGAAACACATATAGATTGAGCTTTTTAAAGCTTAAACACAATAAAACAAGGGAGTCCAGAGCAGTTCTATAAGAGGCACTTTGTGAGGGACACATCTTCTGTAGATGATCAGAGAAGATACCTGGAGGAAATGGATGTGGTCCTCTGTGTGAGAAATCTGCTCCAGCTCAGACTCTTTCCTCCTCAGATCCACAATCTCCTGCTCCAGTCTCTTCAGGAGTTCTTCAGCCTGGTCCAGTTCAGCCTTCTCCTGAATTCTGATCCGCTCTTTCATCTCAGAACGCCTTTTCTCAATGGACTGAATCAGTTCAGTAAAGATCTTCTCGCTGTTCTCCACTGCTG
>JBBPCZ010120814.1:0-10160 GCA_037974445.1 Brycinus macrolepidotus | reverse complement strand
CAAATATATACATATATAAACATACATATAAAACCACATACATATATAAACCAATTTGACCCTATTCTTCAATGGCCCTAACCCCTACAGCAGAGGTCCCCAACCACCGGGCTGCGGACCGGTATTGGTCTGTGAGTCATTTGGTACCAGGCTGCACAGAAAGACAGAATAAAAATATTTTATTGATTATCTGAGTCTGAAAGATCTTTTATTTTAAAAAAACGCTCGTTTCGGTCACGTGATACAGTACATCAAAAATTAACCCCAAAAGCTAGCAAAAATGAGTAAAAAACAAACGCACTTTGTTTTTAGTTGTATCTATACCGGTCCGTGAAAATATTGTTCTACATGAAACTGGTCCGTGGCACAAAAAAGGTTGGGGACCGCTGCCCTGCAGGACCAAAAGTGAGGCAATATTATTTGGGTGGTGGACCACAGCAGTGACACTGACATGGTAATCACTTTAAACTCTATTGGACATATATTGTTAGACTTTATAAATGTTTTTATAAAGTCATTGCTGATTTTTCAACAGATCAGGGGAACCTGACCATTGATTAACTGGGTAAATGAGGTAACTGGGTAAACAGATTACATTACATTACACTAATTTGGCAAATGCTTTTAATGATTTGCAATTTGAGGAAACACTCAAGCTTCAGGACAGTAGGAAAGCCAGATGAGAGTTCTAAGAGGTAGATCTTTAAGTAGGGAGTAGTGCAAGAAGATGCAAGTGTGATTTACTATAGATACTATAGTGCATAGACACGGTATGTGTTATTATGTATTATTCAAGATATCATGTCATGTGACAAGGTTTGATTCAACACAGTGCATCAACTTAAAAAGAACATGCTGCTCCTTAACCTAGAGAAGTAACTATTCATCTAAACATACCAACTTTTACATCAGGCTATATTCTAATGCACATACTACTTATCTTTGTTCTTGTATCATTATGTTAAACAGGTCACTATGGCAAATGCTGACAACATCTCAGTGACCTGACTATTTTCTATCCTAATGACAAAGTGATAAATTAGTGTTCAATGTACAAAGTCTTGTTTTCTGCAGGTGATAAATCATAAAAGTTTAATAGCAAGTGTGCTCTAAACTTATCAACAGCACTATCTGAGGTATAACACAATATGGTGATTACAACTAAATCTAACTCTAGCAGCAAACATAGTTCACTGAAAAGCTGGTTACCTTTTCACAATAAAAGCAATAACTGGAGTAAAAATCTTTTTTCATTTTTTCTTGTCCTACAAAAATGACCTTTTTGCTTTCTTACAACAGAAATTATTTACTAATTCTGATAAAGCCTGTGTACCTGTGTGTGCCCACAGAGTAGAGTCACTGCTCTTGCTTCCTCTGCTCTTGCTAAATGCCACCAGCTTGTAGGATGTCCCAGGCAGCAGGTGAGAGAAACTGTAAGTCCGCTCGCCTGCCCCTACTTTCCTGTGGTCCTGGAGCAGGTTGTCATGGTTGTACAAGTAGAGGTCATAGTGGTCTACCCAGCCTTCAGACACATTCCAGCCAAAGATCAGCTCTCCTGTGCTATTGGAAAGCACCCGGAGGCCTGTCACAGCAGCTGGACCTATGGGAACAAAGACAAGCCCCATTCCTCATAAACTTCTGTGCAACAACTGGATGAAAACAGCAACAAGATGGGAGAGCTAGAGATAATTATGGACATAGACTTATGGCGGCAGAAATCCTTCAATTGTATGGGATGATACAGCAATATATATGTAACGAAGGGTGTGCCTTACGTGTTTGCCCTGTCGCTGTGACCTCCTTGCTGTGGGTGGAATTGCTGAGGGTTTTGAGGTGAATGCTGTAGAATCTCCCTGGGGTCAGGCCCTCAAAGAGGTGGCGTGTGACTCCCGCAGGAACAGAGATATTAGCCACCACAACCTCGTCCTCATCCTTCAGTTGCACGTTGTATGCATCATACACACCCACTGCTGTCTCCCAAGTAGCCGTTAGACTGTGTGTGGTGGGTTCAATGTCCACCTGAAGGACCTTTACTGTAGAAGGAACTGTAGGACACACAACAATCCTGGTAACATTCATATGCAGAAAATTCATAGTTACGCAGCCCCCAAGTCTGCTAACAAATTGGTAAATTTTGCTTTAACCCATTAAAGTCACTCCCATAACTTTCCATTACTATTCATAAATTGCTTCTTCGGGTCTGCTGCTATACATTTGGAACATATCCCATTAAATTGCAGGTGTATTATTTATTTTTAATTTTAAAGATTATTATTTAGTAGAAAATGTGTAAGAACAGTAAAGTAGAGGTATTTTTAGTTTTCATTAGCCTATTATTAAGTGTCTTTTAGGATAGTCAACTACTGAAGTGAAATGGGTTCCAGAAATCAATAAAAATTAATTTTTTAGTAGGTTGCTACTAATGAGTAAGTGGTAAATGCTATTAGTTTGGCTACTCAGGCTGTCCATCTGATGTTTAGGTTGTCACACTCATTCAGAGCTATACCTCACCTGTTCGCCCTCTAGCTGTGCTGTTGTTGGTCAGTGCTCCACTCACTGCTTGCACAATGACGGTGTACAGCTGACCAGGCACAAGATCTTTAAATTCTGTTTTGTTATCTTGCTTAGGGACACGACGGGCAGCTTCAATGTGTGTGTTCTGGAACAAAGACACTTCATAGAAATCCACATCTCCGGTTCCTGGAGTCCAGGTGGCCCTCAGACTGCCTCTGAGACTTCCAGGGATGAGCTGGAGCTTCTCAACATGGCTGGGTACTGTATGGGATGACAGAAAAGACTTCTCATCTTGTCTCACCTTGCAGATCTGATTCAGCTCACAGATGAGCTAAAGTATTAAGTTATAACAGGAGTGTAAAAATATTGTATCATTCAATATAAGGCTTTCAGTTTACTATGTACAGGTATCCAGTAATTCTTTTTATGTAATCCAATAACAAATAAAGTTCTCAGTTTAATACTAATTATAATGCATGACATATATTAACAATAAACCAAACAAGTCCACAATGAAGGAAGACCCTCCCTCCTCTGAAAATATCAGTTCCTCTTTACCTGAAAATCAAGAGAAGGGATAAAAAGCACATTCATCATAAGTGCTTATTAGCTTGGGGATAACATATTAGCTTCTACAAAGAGCACTAACAGGAAAAGGGCACTAACAAATGCCTATAGTCCATCTGTATGATGAGTGGAGCTGCTATGTTTGTAAAGAACACTTCTATAGAAACATTTACTTCTGTTTGTGTGTGTGTGTGTGTGTGTGTGTGTGTGTGTGTGTGTGTGTGTGTGTGTGTGTGTGTGTGTGCGCATGAAAGAGAGTAAGAAATTAATTTAAATTACTGCTTTACACATTTGTAAAGTTTGTGTACACGTCCAGTAGTGCTGACAAGCAGTTGGCCTTTTTTACTTGCAAGTGAAAGATGACAAGAGTTTTACATAACCGTCTAGTGTTCTCTGGATATCTGCCTTGCTAGGGTAAGAGCTACAAGCTATGTAAAACATCTCCAGTATGAATGGGTAAAATCAACCCAAAGATTTTTCCACAAAAAAAGATTTGAATCACACATCACACTACAAAGGGCAATCAACATTAAACCACGCAGTGAGGGAGTGTTAGGATATGAAAGTGGATGAAGGAAATATCAGCTATGTTGTTCACTGAATCATCTGACTGGGTAAATGATTTTCACCACTGCTGTCCCTATTTGGTAATTCATTTTCACTCCAGGCAATCATTAATATTGACGCCTGGTGTAAGGTAAGCATTTCTAACAAGACTGGTGAATATGTAACTACAGATCCTTATACACTTTGTGGTATCTTTCTTACCAGTCCGACCCTCTATGAACTGGGGCCGTACATATGACCCACTGATGGTGGATACCACTATCTTGTAGAGGTGGCCTGGCCTGAGTGGGGAGAAGTGATGCTGTTGTGCTGTGCTGGAAAGCCTTTCTGCAGAGAAAACCGATGTGTCATTGCAGAGGATCTGGACCTCGTAGTGATCCACATCTCCTGCCGCTGCCGCCCATCTCACACGCAAATCTGTGGTGCCACTTTGGGCCAGGGTCAGTGCACGTGCTGCAGCAGGGACTGAATGACAGAACATTAGAACAAGCTGCAGCCTCATGACGGAAAACAGTGTTAAGTCAAAAGACAATCCATTCATTCTTTTAATGGAAAATTCTATTAAAAGACAGCATGAACAAATACTTTAATGCAGTGGTTCTTAATCCTGGGGACCCACTGTACTACGCTACAAAAGTCTCTCCACTCACTACAGGACAGCAGTATCAAATCCTGATAGGCCAAACTGTGTGAGAGCTTTTTCCCACAAGCCATCAGACTCCTCAACACACTGCCGGCAACCCATGCCGCCGTGCTGTCATGTCTCACTGTATATGTGTATACAGCTGAGATGACAATAAAGTTAATTTTGACTTTGACTGGAAGTCTCTTTGTCCTACAACTATTGAATAGTCTCAACACACCTGCTCCAAATCATGAAGCACCTGATAATCTGCTGATAAGCTGGATCAGAAGGGGTGGGTAGAAAACATTGAAACCATGCAGGACTGACTTATTATCTTTTCATACATGTTTTGTTCATAATGGTAGAGAAGGAAACCAAGTGCATGCACTGTGAACATCATGAGAAATGCACGTCTCATGCTGACCAGCATGATTTAAGATCTAAAGAGAATGGCTCTGCGTTTCCAGGTGTTCCATGCATGCATTATCACTATGTCCATTACATTTTGAATGCTGGCAGCAATAAATACATTACATGTCCAAAAGTTTGTAGATTTCCTCATTGAAGATTTCTTCTGAAACCAGCTTGTCTCCTTTTGCTGCAGTAAGCCTTTACTCTCCTGAGAAGGCTTTCCACTTTCCACTAGATGTTGCAACATGCCAGCAGGATGTATTTAGCCAAAATAACATTAGTGGGGTCAGTCACTGATGTTGGATGGTTAGATCTGGATCACAAATACCATTCCAAATCCTCTCAAAGGTACTGAATGGAATTCCATCACTCCAGAGAACACATTTCCATAGTTCAATGTTGGAGGGTTTTATACCCATCTACCTGACACTTGGAATTTATTATCATGGTCTTAGGCTCACGAGTGGCTTCTCCAGAGCATCTCATTGTATTGGCAATGACTTTATATAGAAATTATAAAAACTGTGTGAAAAACTAAATAACTGTGTGGCTAAATTCACTCATTTGTAGGTGTGTACATGTAGTATAAATTAAAGCTGTACCTGACCTTATTATAGTCATCACCTTATCAACAACATATTACAAATTACCACAGGGATGGCAAAGTAGCTGGGTATCTTGTATCACGATGACCATAAAGTCATTTGACCAGTGACCCCATAGCAACAACTGCTAGCTGTGAGCTGTTAAAGATTTCTTACTTAAAATATGTGATTATGCAAATTAATATTGTAATAATAATACATTTCTTTAAGCTAAATCCATTACTGTCATTCTTCGTTTGCAGGGAACATGACATGTTTATTTTAAAAACCACAAGGTGGCAGTAGATCATTTCAATTTACAGGATTTACCCATACAGTGAACTCACTGTTCTCTTTGTTAGAATCCACTACTTTGTAGCTCCATTGTGTTGGTGTACTGTATCCCATCTACTGATCCACTCCTGGCTGGTAGTTTTGGATGGTGAGCTACTCTCAACCGAGCAGTAACACTGATGTGCATTAAAACTCCAGCAACATTGCATTGCATGGTCCACTTCAATCAGCACCTCCACCATATCACTGTCACTGCTGTGTTCAGAATGGTCCACCACACAAATAATATCTGGTCAACAGCGGTCTTGTGGTCAGAAACTGACCAATAATGAATGGAGTAGAGGGCAACTGGCAAATTGTGCAGCAACAGACTATATAGTGGGCCTTTGAGAAAAAGTGGGCAATGAGAGGAAGCAAAAGATAAAAGTTTCTAATAAGGTAAATGAAGAATGTATATAACATAATAGAGTAAAAAATAGAAGCACTGTACAGCAATTAACAAAAAAGTGCCAGAGAAAATTAACAAAATAAAAAATGAGAACAGAGGAAAATATCATCATGAAAGATGCCAACACTCACACGTTCGACCATCAGTGGAAACACTCGTCTCATATTGTCCACTCCAGGTACTGACAGTCACAATGTAGAGACGACCAGGCACCAGATCACTAAACAGGCACTCGTTCAGACTCCTATCCACTGTCTGGTTCTGGAGAAGACTGTTATTGTGTTGGATTGCCACACTGTAATAGTCATAATCCCCGACTGCATGGTTCCAGTACACCTTCAAAACATTTTCTTGGGCTAAGTGGATGGCGGTAGGTTTCTGTACTGCAGATGGTTCTGAATGGGGGAGGGTGATAGAAATTACAATCCATCTATAGATTATATGAATCTTACTCTTCCTTTATGAAAACATTTGTCAGTTTAAATAAGTTGTTCATTTGGATAACTTTCTGATCAAACAAGGCTTGGCCTATAATTAATCTAACTTTAACAATGAACATAAATGCTTGTGTTTACTTTATTATTCCATCAATTCTGTGTCATCCATGTGTATGTTCTTTACTGTCACAACACTTGCTGATGAGTGTGGTTTTTTGAATATGTTCACTACTGTTCAAAAGTGACAACAGTGTTAATACAAAACTTATCTGGTTGCAGATAAATGTAAAAAAAAATATTCCTTGGTGCTAGCATTGTACAGCCTCACAGATCTAAAACATTTGGTGGCTTGCTGTTAAAATTAAGAAATTTTAGATGCATCCAGAACAAGGAACAGTGCTGCAGATGATTAAAGAGTTTTATTTGTTAATTTAAAAAACTTGTTTGTTCCCAAAAAACAACACATGGAACTAAAAGTCTATAAAAAACTTTGTAGTTTATCATAGTTTATAATATTGCATTTGGCTCATAAGTTCTTCATGAATAAATAACACAATTAATGGCACATTATGTAAAACTTTTGAAACTGAGTGTTGCTGAATTTGGTGTAACTTACGGGTTCTTGCCTGCACTACAGTGACGTTTTTGTAATTGCCACTGCAAGCACTGATGGAGATAGTGTAGAGTCGGCCAGCCACCAGACTGCTGAATTCAGAGCTCACGTTGGTAATGGTCAGCCTGTGCAAGATGAGCTCATGGTATTTCAGGGTGACCTGGTAACTGTCAACATCTCCTGCTGCACCTTTCCATGAGACATTGAGGAAGTCGGGGCGTCCATTGTTTTGGACTGTTACCGCAGCAACAGCTGCAGGCGCTGAAAAACAAAGAGGTAGAGTTTTTGTGTATAATTACCTTCTGTCACAATAGAAAACATTATTATTATTAGTGTTGTTGTTGTTGTTGTTGTTATGTTTACAAGCAAGACCCTTGGCCTGAATTAAGTTTGAGTTGCATTTCATATGACCTACCATCTACAGAATCACACACTCACTTGCCACTTTATAATACTTACCTTGTACTTCACCTTGTTGGTGTCCTCACAATTTGTACTAATCTTCTTATAGCCTTTCATCAAACGGACCACAAAACCGGTTAGAAATGCTCCCCTACCCAAATAATACCTGGTTAATAGTTCTATAATTAGAAACTGACTAGCGATGCATGATGCACAGGACAGTTGACAAATTGTGCAGTAAAGTGGGCTACGGCCTGTCCCATTACACAAGCAATAATACATTAATAGGGGGGCCTCATAAAGTGGCCAGTGAGTACATAAAATTGATAGTTAGTGTATGTCAACCATTGAGCCATTAACTCAGTTCATTCACTCAGTTATGTTTGTTTCGTCTGAGTTTTAAGACAATGTACTGTCATCAGTGTTAGGATGAAAGGCACTCCATTTCCTCAGCTGCTGCTTTCAGTGGAAAGTTGTTGAAAGTGTTTGGTGTTCTCCATTGTTTGGTGTGCATTTCTTGACTTTATTTGAGCCGGAGGTGTATTGCTGAAAATAGCTTATCTGTGCCATGGGAAAACGGTTGGGTCTGCTCAGGAAGACTTTGATAAAGTCCCTGCTTTTCTCTGCACTGAGCTTCCTGAAATTCCACAGATTCCTTTTGTATTGGAGGGCTGCATTGTTTTGCAGAGATTTTATCTCATGATTAATTTCTTAGGACAATGAACATTATTTTGCTCAACCTCTTTTAAGGGCAGACACATAGCCTCACAAACTTTAAGTTTACATTGGATAAAGTGAGCATTCTATGTACAGAAATCTTTAGAAAACTATGTCTGTACAGCCTCTTCCACACTGTTGAAGTGAATACATTTAATTACCAAAGCTTTAAATGTTTTATCAAGTTAACTGAGACTTCCCAGTGTTATTAGGTAATTGTGACTTTCTCAATTAGGAGTCCTTCCTCTTCAGTTTAATCATGTCTAATTTCACACATTAGTAAAGTCTTCACCAACATATTCCTCTAAGATATGCAACACTACCCGGCCACTAATGGCTGCAGCATCACCAGGAATTAAACTCTCAGTCTCCTGATGATAGGGTAAACAAAGATTTTTGGTCAGAACATGGGACAAATTTGAAGTGCCATCAGAATAAACATAAATGTTTGGCATTGTTTTGAATTCATGGTTTTAATGTCATGAAAATAATTGCATTCACATGTGTCCACCTATTCAGACCATAGCAGTTTTTCAGCCTGGAGTGTAAGCCTGTCACAATGAAATTTTAGATGATGATTGATTGTCATTAAAAATATTGCAATTAATAATTTGCTTGCCTTTTTGTTTATTGTATGCAACTAACCAAATTAGCTGATTACTTATCTTTCTTTCTGTCAATACTTAGACAGACACAGCTTGAGTACACTCACCACTGCCTTCTGCAGGTGTTATTGCACCAGCCCAGTCTGAATTTAGAGTTTTTGTTGTTTGGTGTCTGCTTAAATATTTGTAATCAGGCAATTATGTAGTAACTGTGACAGTCCTACTTTAAACAAGGAATGTTGCAGCATAACCAATAAGAAAAGAGCTCATTTACATAGTCTTAAAGGCACTGTAACAAAAATAGCTTTTTTTTAATTGTAAGGGATAAAGAAAGGTTGGAAAAAGGGAATGTAAACAAACTACTAGTTTTTGATACATAAAACCACACAAACAACATAAAAGACTCATTTAGTTTGTCTAGTCTTTGAGCTTGTTCCAGCACATAAGACAAAAAAAAAACACAGTACTCTCTGATAGACTGTGTATTTAGAATATATCCTTGTTTTAAGAATATGAATAAACAGGTTAACACATCATTAAAAGTGACACTAAATGTGTTATTTGCTTACTGTGTCTTAACTGGACACACATGTTAAAAATAACATACTATATACACATTTTGAGAGGGAAAAATAAAATTGAGTTTGCCTGAAGTTGGCTCAGTAAATTGGTCTCATGCCTTTTCTTGGCAGAAATTAAACATTTTTTGGTAACACATTCCAGACTCGTCTTTGATGTTGCTCAGTTGGATGAAACACTAACATGCGAACAGTGCTATAGATACCTGTGTGGCATTCTGCCTCAGCCTGTTTGGAGACTTGTTCACCACTGACTGTGGTTACTATCAGCTTGTAGGCAGCTCCAGCTCTGAGAGAGGATAGGTGGATAGAGGTGGTGTTGGCTGGAATGCTAATGTTGTGGATGACCTCTTTGTGGTGCAAGAGTAATACATGATAGAAATCCAAATCTCCGGGAGGCCTGTCCCAGCTGGCACTGAGAGAGTCTACAGTTCCCATGTTGCTTAGCTTCAGGTGTTTCACTGCAAGAGGCACTGAGGAGAAAGGAGGGCAAGTACTGATAAGTGCTGATATATTTTTTTATCTGTGTCCTTACACTGTAACTTAAACAACAGAAAGTTCTGCGCCTTTCATATGACAGTTTTGCAAAGTAAAACCAAAAAATATAAGTCTACATCATGTTTGCTACTGGCAATAAAGTTAAAAATACTACTTCCAGCAGGTTAGAATGTCATTGTTGTTGCTTATCACTGTTGTAGTGTAGCATCAGCAGAATGATACAGATACTACAGATAACTACAACAACACTGGCAGGTCAAGTTACATATGGACAGGCCACATTTTTTTCCCTGTATATAT
>JBBPCZ010120813.1:0-10160 GCA_037974445.1 Brycinus macrolepidotus | reverse complement strand
TATCTGTATTAGTTTATATGGCGCTTTTGCCTCACGCAAAATGGCGGACGCGCTGACGTATCATGTCAACTGGGGAACACAGTGAATGCGGCGTCTACCTATATATGTCTATGCAATAAACCACCCATGACCTCCGCCCCTTGGCCTCAATCCCACAGAGCCAGCCAATCACGGAAGGGGGAGAAGGGGCAGAAGGTCCCCGTAGCTGTCCAAGGGTGTTGCCTGAGGGAAAACACATTTACAAACAAAATCACACAAAGGAAAAAAACACAAATATCAAGAAAATAAAAAAAAAACAAAAACACCCTCCCGTGCAGGTCACGACACTCCCCCCCCAATAAATGGGAGCTCATCCCGACCACCTCTACTCCCTGTAAAATAAGATAAACCTTTATTAGTCCCACAAGGGGGAAATTACACCGGGCTGGCCTAACCCCTAAATTGGCCCGCTGCGACCGACGCAGGGACGGCTCCTCCTCCCTTTGAGGCAGCTCTTCCCAGGCCTGAGGCGGGTCTTCCACTGCTAGTGGTTCCTCTGGTTCCTCCACTTCGTCCGCCCCTGCGACTGGCCACTCTACCCATCGCCCAGGCCAACCTCCGGGGCCAGATGAACCAGGCTGAGGGCCAACCCCAGCTCCCCGTCGCTCATTCTCCACCTCCGGAGCCACCGACTTCCATCCTGGGGGGTAGGGCCGCAGGTGACGCTGATGGAATGTCCAGAGTGGGCCATCCTTCCCCTTGGGGCCACCTTGCCCCCAGCCCACCGGTGAAAGTTCTGCATCAGGACTCGTTCCCCCGGCGCAATCAGCTATCTACTTGGCCCCTAGGCTCGATACTACTGGTCCCCACGACAGCACTTCTCCTTGCCCTCTTCCACCTCCTCACACGCGGTCCAGAACCGCCTCCGATGACCTCGTAACCACTCTGAACCAGCCTCACTTACGGCCAGATCGCAAGCCCCCCATCGCTATTCCACTGAGAGGACCCAGAAGGGGGACAGGCCGGTGCTGCTATGGGGGGTACAGTTGTAAGCCTGCACCAGCTCTGGCAGGTGTGTCGTCCACCTGCCAGGAAATCAAATACATATATATATAAAAAAAGCATAATAATCACAATAACAAAAGCAATGGTCATTACTAAAACCATAAATTAAGCTACAGTTGTAACGGCTCCTTCATCCAACCATCCATCAAACCCTTCCTTCTGTCAGACAGAGAGAAGAAAGTGAGGACAAAGGAGAGGAGGAAAAGCACCAGATTAAGCAGAGAGCGGATCTATATTAGTGTCTATAGTGGGCAGGGGGTTGGGGTGTGTGGGAATTCAAACACTGTTCAACAGCTGCAACAAGGTCTGGTTCCATCTCTCCCCTGTGGATGATAAGGAGAGGTACGCACCTTCTTACAGCTGTATACTTCACATAACTCCTTCACCAACTGCGACTCAAACATGGGTTCCTGGTTGGAGAGCAGTTGCTCAGGGCACCCATAATGCCGAATCACCTCTCCCATACCACGCGGGCTGCCGTTGTTGCCGTCTGATCCCTTACTGCAAAAGCAAACCTCAAGAACAGATCAACTAATACATAAGGATAGGGATCCCCTGCTTGACCTAGCGACAGATAATCCTCTGCCAGGATCTCCCAGGGGTATCTAGTTTTTATTCCCCGAAGTGGCAGGTACTCACCTTTCCCCCTGCTCCCGACCAAGCAGCCGTCGCAGTCACCCTGCCATTCCTCCACATTACGGCGTAATCCTGGGCAATAAAATCTTTCTTTCAGTGCCATCATCATTTTTCTTCCTCGGGCAAGCCCCAACGCCCGATGGTACTCCTCCCACACCTGTTGCCGCTCCCCTCCAGTGACAACTGGCGCAGGAGCACCCCCCGATCTACCTTCAGCTTCTCCCAGCTCTCCAGACACCGGCCCGCCCAGGACAAGGCTCTCCTGGCCTCCACGGTCAGTCATACCCCCGATAACACCCACTCGCGTACCTGGGCCACCACTGGATCCTGGTCCTGCTGTTCCACCCAGTCCATGTTCTGGTGTTCCCGTCCCAGCTTATGGCGCAGGTCAAAGTCAGTATTATCCCATGAACCCCATGAACGACCCCCCCTCCCTAACGGTCATTGGTCACGACCACTCTCTCACTGCCTTTGTCTTCTCAGGGTCTGTGTTTACTCCGTCTCTGCTGACCACATGGCCCAGGTAGTGAACAACCGACACTTCTCAGGCTGTAACTTCGACCCATAGGCCTCCAGTCACTGAAACATCCATAGATGGCTCCTGTAATCAGATGAATAGACAATCATGTCATCCAAATAAATCAACAGATAGTCATGTACTTGCTCACCCAAACATTGTTGCATCAACCTCTGGAATGTCGCTGGCGCATTACACAATCCAAAAGGCATCCTTTCAAAATGGTATAGGCCCATGGGTGTGGAGAAGGCGGTCTTCTCTTTATTGTCGGGGTGAACCTCCACCAGCCAGAAACCACTAGCCAAGTCCAGCGTCGAATACCAGGCCACCCCTTTTAGCCTCGTCAAAGATTCTTCTATATGTGGCAGCGGATAAGCGTCTTTGTGTGTCACTGCATTTAACTTCCAATAATCCACACAGAACCTCCACGATCCATCTTTTTTTCTCACCAGGATGACCGAGGCAGCCCAAGGGCTGGCACTCTCCTTAGTAACTTAGTAACTCCCTCCAACATGGTCTTCAACAAACCCCTCAGCTCCGGGTATAGACTTGGGGGAACTGGTCGATAATGCTCCCGAATAGGGAGCGTTATCTCCATTTAGAGCTCCACTGGGAACAGGTGGAGGTTACACACGCGGAGTGGCACTTTCCCTTCCCATACTCATGCCACAGGCTGAGCCACACACCACTCTTGTTTACCAGCTCGATAGTTCGCCACCAGCACCTGGTCTCTGTTCGCAGCCGGCCCCAGGGCACGTCTGCCCAAACCACCTCTTCAGTCGTCAGCCTCAGTACTTGCGCCCTCTCTGTCTTCAGTCTGGCTGCCTGATCTTGTGCCACTTGTCCTTTCCCTGCCTCGAGGCGCCAACAGACAGAGAAGGCTTGGTCCCTTGGTCACTCTTAGGGAGGACAGATTTAAAAAAGGACACATGGAACCCCCCATGTGCCTGAAGCACCTCCTAACAATGCCTGATGACATTCATCCGTAAGATCCCGTACAGGACCAGCAGGCGCCGGTCCTCCACAATCACCACTCCCCGCTGGGGAATCTCAACCCCAGTGACCATGAAGTCCAGCACTGCATACCCCATGTACGGGAGGGACAGCCTGTTCACCGCCTTCAGGGCCAGCCACGGAACCTCTGCAGTGCCCTTCACCTCTGTGCCCCTGGCGCACCGGCTAAAAAGAGTTACCTGCAAGCCAGTATCCAAAATGCATAAGCCCGGCCTCCCCACTGCCAGCACCTCCAGCATGGGGCTGTCCCCCACCAGCGCCTCCCTCAGCACCGCAGCCAATGCTTCTCCCCTGGCCTCTGGCCATACCCCCCGACTGCTTGTGGTGGTCTTCTCCCCACCTGGGCAGTTCCGACTCAAACCCCCGGCAGCGCCCGCTGCCCCTTCCCCTTCCCCTCTGGCTCTGCAGGACGGCTGCCTTTGCTCCCTGGTGCCATGTACCTCCAGACCCTTCACACTCTGTCGTCCAACCTCCTGCGGCTCAGTGTGCTGCTGCTCAGTGCCCAATCATTACTCTGCTGTCTCATGCCTCTGCTTGAATCCTCCTCCACCAGGCTCCTCGCGGCACAAGCCCTGTTGGTGATGCACACAAGCTCAGACACCTGCACCCATCCTGGCCCCAAATGGCTAACCACACACACTCCCGAATGGTAAAAGCCACCTCCCTTAAAGCTGGATCGAGTGCGCTGTCTGTCCACCTCTGCCCGCCACTAGGAACCTGTAAAAAGGAGGAGAGAACACCAAAAACACGGCGTGGCTGCCGCCTCCGGGGCTTCGGTGCCGTAGCTCGGAGGACTCGAACTCCCGGTGCCTTAGTTCACACTCTCTGAGCTTGTACACCTCCACCACAAGAGTCGATAACCCTGAAAGAGTCTTAAAAACTCTAAAATAACCGGAGTCTGTGTTACAGTCTGTTATAGTCCGTTCAGTCCACGTGGGAGCACCCCATACAATGGCAGCTGTCATCTTTAAAAAGGACACGACCTCCTCCCCTTAGCCTCATTTCCACAGAGCCAGCCAATCACGTATGAGGGGGGACAGAAGGTCCCCGTAGCTGAGGGAAAACACATTTCCACACAAGCCCACAAAGGAAGAGAAACACAAATACCAAGAAAATATATAGAAAAAAAATCATAAACAAAAACACTCTCTTAAAATGATTAATGATTAAGATTAAAAATTAAAATTAAAATTAAAATGATAATATTTAAGTTTTATAATGATATTACTTCATGCATTTTTCTCCATTTCACTTCTGCAGTTTATTAGGTACACCCTAGAAAAACTAATTTAATTAAATTTAATTTACACGTATTAAATTAAATTAAATTAAATTAAATTAAATTAAATTAAATTCTACCAGTGGTCAGCAATCCCGGGGACAAAAACAGCTTGTTGATCAGTAGATGCTTCACGTAGGAAAACATACAAATGATGTTCTGAAGACAAACTGAAGAGATGAAGGAACATCATCAGTGACTCGACTGATCTGAGAACAGAGAAACGCGCTTCACCACAAATAGCGCAGACAGTCGAAATACTCTTTTGGCTGCCCTCTTGTGGACAATATAAAGTACTGCACTGATCAATACACAGTACTTCTGCAAGACAACTTAATAAAAATAAATATATAAAAGTTTTACAATAAATAATTGTGGTAAAAAAAGAGTATTTTCATATTATTTATTATTAATTCCATTATTCTTTTTTATAATTATTTTCTTTATGACTATAATTTTCAAAAGGACACACTTTCCTACATTAAGATTAATAATAAACTCTATTTGACTCATGTTAATGAATTATGAACTTTATTAAATGATACACTTGTACTCCTGTGTATATGTAGTCTGACTCTCCTCTCTCTGTCTGTGTGTGTGTGTATGTGTGTGTGTGTGTGTGTGTGTGTTTATCAGTGTGTGGATCAGCAGGTGCTGTTTTACACTGGAGTGTTTCTTCCCTCTGAAGTCAGTCTCCTGTATGTTGGTGGTACAGATGCACACACACACACACACCTCTAGAGGCGGAGATGGAGTTGTGTTTATCAGCGCTCTTTTGATAAATATGGCGAAAGAAAAAAATGCCTCCTCTGATTTGTCACTGAAAATGTTTGATGATTTTCTCTCCTCTTTCTAATAAGGTCATAGTGACTGTGATTGGAGCGCTCTCTCTCTCTCTCTCTCTCTCTCTCTCTCTCTCTCTCTCTCTTAGTTTCTTCAGTCTCTCTGGGGGAGTGGAGGTGAAGTTTGTTCTGCTGAGTTGATCGGAGTGTGTGCAGGTCAGAGGGAGATGGACAGCTGTGTGACTCTCATTCTTCTGTCCTCCACAATCTCACTCACCACAGCTGGTAAGAACACACTCAAGATCAAACATTTCAATTAAAATAAAAAAGTTATTGAATTGTGTTCTGTGTTTAAGAGCAGTAAAGCAGAATCATAAAAGGGTAACAAATGTGATTTGCAAATGATTTTTTGTGGGGTATTTGTATAAATGTAAAAACATGATAAGTACACAGTTTTAACTTATGAAAGGCCATAAATATAACATGTTAATAAAATTGAAATGTCAGTTTCTAAATCTAACAACATTTTTGATAGAATTCTGGGAAAATGTTGCAGGCCTCATTGATGTAGTTTACCTTACTTTGAATTTACCTTAGAATGCCGTAAACATGTCACTGTAGATGTCATGTGCTGTCATGAGTTGTTCTGACTGATTTTGTCCATTAATGTTAACAGTGTCATGTTACCATTATCGAAAAATTGTCACATCAAATGCTGCAATGTTTAAAACCGTATCGGTTTATGTGATCTAGTGATTAGGGAGTTGCCCCTGTGATCAGGAGGTCACAGGTTTGAATCCCAGGACTGCCAGTAGCACCTCTGCCACTTTACCTTTACCTCTTAGGTATCCTTGAGAAAGGTACCATCCCCACACACTGCTCCCCGGGGTGCTGCATTCCTGGCTGCCCGCTGCTTCACTTGGGTGAAGGGGTTAAATGCAGAGAACAATTTTGTGTCACACTGTGTCGTGTGTTTATATATGACAAATGGACACTTTAGTTCACTTTTATACTTTAAAACATTAGTATAGTATCCATCATGTCAGTTACAGATAGTAGCAACATATCACTGCCTTTTAGCAGGGTTTACGTAAAGTGTCACCAAAACGTAAAATATTAAATATTACATTAATATAATGATAAACTATAAAATATAAGGAGCTGTTCTTTGAGGTGAACTCTGTGTCAAATAAATTAATAATGTACTGTAAATGGCACATAACTGAAAACCCATATCAGTACAGAACCCCACAAAACTCTATTAGTGATATGCAAATTGCAGTATCCAAATTTTCTGCCATTTGTCCTGTTTTTTTTATAGACAGTGTGAGGCTGGCGAATGGTGACAATGACTGTGCTGGGAGAGTGGAGGTGTTTCATAATGATCAGTGGGGAACAGTGTGTGATGATTACTGGGATATGAGAGATGCTGCAGTGGTGTGTAGAGAGCTGGGCTGTGGGCATGTCACAGAGGATTATGCTTTCTTTGGAGAGGGATCGGGACCAATCTGAATGGATGAAGTGGGCTGTAGTGGATCAGAGTCTACACTGAAGAACTGTAGATCAGAGGAATGGGGTGAAACTGACTGTGATCATGATGAAGATACTGGAGTCAGATGCTCAGGTAGGTCATCATTGTGTATTCTCATGTATGTAATCTTGCTGTTTCACTCAGATCTCACTTGTACATTCAGGTCACACACAGACTCGACTGGTGAGTGGCTATGACTCCTGTTCTGGTCATGTGGAGCTCCAGTACCTCAGTGAGTGGGGCTCAGTGTGTGATGTAAGCTGGGATATGAGAGCTGCCAGTGTCCTCTGTGCTCAGCTGAAGTGTGGGAGTGCTGTAGCTATGTTGGGGTCAGACTGGTTTGGAGAGGGGAGTGGACGGATCTGGGCTGATGTGTTTGAATGTCAGGGGAATGAAACACACCTGTCAGAATGTCCCATTTCATCATGGAGTCGAGCTGCATGCTCTCATAAACAGGACGCTGGAGTCATCTGCAGTGGTGAGCTCTTGGAGTTATGCAGTATATCTTATATACACCAGTAAATAAATGACTTATTTTATGGCTTCTTTATGGATTTCTACTTCAGATTCCTCTCTGGCATTTCATGAGTTGCGAGTGCGGTTGTCTGGAGGGATGGAGTATGAGGGGGAGGTGGAGGTGTACTTCATGCAGGACTGGAGGAAAGTGCTGCTGGACTCCTGGAGTGAGTCTGAGGCCTCTGTGGTCTGTAGACAGCTGGGCTGTGGCTCTGTGCTCAGCTTCTCCAGCTCCTCTCCATCCAGTTCTGAACACAATCACACGTGTGTTACGGGTTTCAACTGCTCTGGGAGTGAAACTCATCTGGGCAACTGCAGCAGCACACAAGCAGTCAACTGCAGCTCCAGAGATCAGCTGTCAATCACCTGCTCTGGTAAGAGTTAACACAGCAATTCTTCAAGTGACTAACTTACTTTTACTATTCCACAGTCAGATGATTTAAATTTTTAAAGTTGCAGTCCTTGAAACATTAATCTTATTCTAGCGTACTTTGTGCATTTCCGACACAGTAAAAGCATTTTTAAAATTGTATCATCAGTACAAAGGTGCAGCCTTACACACATACACACACACACACACACACAACGCAGTCGATCAGTCTCTACAACACTTGCCAAATGCAGAAAACTCTATCATTCTGTAGACTCTGAAACAGCGATTGTTAAATATCTTAAAATTAATTTTATAATTCTGCTAACATTGACACGTTTGTTAGTCTTAATGCGAGCCTTATGCCTTATTATCATCATAATTATAATGAGGAAAAAAAGCAAAAGCCACCCTCTACAGAACTGCAATACTACGCCCTTTATCTCCCCTCAACCTGCATCCATATCCCAAAGTAAAGATATCTGCTTATGGGACTGAAGATTATATACCTTTCATTATTAGGAATAGGGTGCTAGGACCTCCACCAGCATTTGACACACAGAGATACAGTATAATGTGCAAAACTGTGTGATGTGATGTGCGGTATAGTACTCACACACCTGTTTGCTATATAGATCATTAGACAAATCAAACCTTAGAGTTGCATAACATGGCCAAAAAGACAAAAAAAAATTAATAAACATTTTTATGAATGTTCTAATTTTCTCTCAAGCAAGTTTTCCCATTTTGTTACCATTAGAGTCAGATACTGTAAGTAATTTACTTGATTATGTAGAGGAATAATGATTAATTGAAATTAAGTGTGTGTGTGTCTCTGTGTGTAGGTAAGTTTAACCCAGCCCACAGCTCCATCAGGCTGGTTGGTTCTGGAGGAGACTGTGCAGGAAGACTGGAGGTTTTCCACAGCGGCTCGTGGGGGACAGTGAGTGATGATTTGTGGGATATTAGAGATGCACAGGTGGTGTGCAGACAGCTGCAGTGTGGAGTGGCCCTCAGTGCCCCGGTACCAGCCCAGTTTGGTCCTGGAATTGGACCCATATGGCTGAATGAGGTGGAGTGTGAGTGGAAGGAGACGTCCCTGTGGAACTGCAGATTTCAGCTGTGTGGAGAAAATAAATGTGGACACAAGGGTGATGTAGGAGTCATGTGTTCAGGTAAAATTATATTAGGTTTTTACAAGACAGCAAAGGTTGATTAAGATTTTCATACAACACTGGATACTGTACTGTAAATGGCACATTATTGAAAACCCATATTAAAACAGAACCTCATCAAATTAAATTTGTGATGTGCAAATTACAGTATCCAAATTTTCTACCATTTCTTCTGTTTCTATTTTTTATAGACAGTGTGAGGCTGGCGAATGGTGACAATGACTGTGCTGGAAGAGTGGAGGTGTTTCATAATAATCAGTGAGGAACAGTGTGTAGAGATCATTGGGATACAAATGATGCTGCTGTGGTGTGTAGAGAACTGGGCTGTGGGCATGTCATAGCAGATTATGCTTTCTTTGGAGAGGGATCAGGACCAATCTGGATGGATGATGTGGGCTGTAGTGGATCAGAGTCTACACTGAAGAACTGTAGATCAGAGGGATGGGGTAGTCATAACTGTGATCATGATGAAGATACTGGAGTCAGATGCTCAGGTAGGTCATCAGTATCATCATTCATTAAAATATATAGCATAGCTGTACACGACAATATATTAAAGTTTTGATTAACAGAAATGAAAGTTATCGATTAAAAAATCTATCATCTCTAGCTTACTTATGTCTGTGTAAACACAGGTGAAAAGCTCAGACTTATTGATGGATTCCACCTGTGCTCTGGGAGAGTTGAGGTGCGTCATGAGAAAATATGGGGCACAGTGTGCGATGCTGACTTTGACCAGCAGGATGCAGAGGTTGTGTGTCGAGAGCTGGGCTGTGGTCTTCCTGTGGAGGTGCTGGGAGCAGCTGCTTTTGGCAGAGGGGAGGGTCAGGTGTGGTCAGAGGAGATTCAGTGTAGAGGAAATGAATCTCAGATTTCTACCTGTCCAACATCACCTTCAAAGAAAATGTGCTCACATGATAATGATGTGGGAGTAATATGATCAGGTTAAGTATTAATATTTAATCTCTGCTTTAAAATACTGACTAAGAAGGAGTGAATCCTATTGCAGCTGGGAACTGCTGAGCTGTGGGAGAGACTTAAATAAAAAATTAACTGCAACTAACACTGAAAAAATGGTTACATTTTTCATTTCACATACCCTTCAATATAACACAATAACAAATTCAATCAGTTTGTGATCAGTTGTGTGCTCATGCTTGTAATCTGTTCCTTGCTGTTTCACTCAGATCTCTCTTGTACATCCAGGTCACACACATGTTCGGCTGGTGAACGGCTCTGACTCCTGTTCTGGTCGAGTGGAGCTCCAGTACCTCAGTGAGTGGGGCACAGTGTGTG
>JBBPCZ010120812.1:0-10162 GCA_037974445.1 Brycinus macrolepidotus | reverse complement strand
TGTGGGACAGGGGGGGGGGGGATAGAGTTTGATGTGTGTGTGTGAGACAGGGGGAGGAGTTATAGAGTCTGATGGGAGGGTGTGTGACAGGGGGAGGAGTTATAGAGTCTGATGGGAAGGAGGGTTTTTCTGTGGTGTTCAGTGGAGCACTTTAAGCTGGTGAGTGGGAAGTGACCCGTGTGGTTAAAGGTTCTTCTCAGTTCGTCCACCACACTGTGGGTGATAAGCATCGTCCATGATGGACTGAAAACTAGACAATGTTCTCCTTTCAGCCACAGTTTCCAAGTTGTTGTGTTCCTCACCCATCACTAGACACTGAAGCCTTATGATTCAGTGATGCCGACAGTCCTTAGTTACATTAACCTCGTTGCTCCAGCGCTAACCTCTTGACCACATTTGGGTCAGATTCTGTTAAAATTTAGTTGAAAAAAATCAGTGTGTATTTTTTTTGTTAAACCATCAGTGTATTTTGTGAAACATGCAATAGAATCAAAATTTTGTGCATTGAGATGATTAGTTTTTCCCTTCCTGTGTGCCCTCTCCCCACAGTTCTGGTCTCCAAACCCATCATTGAGGTGGTTGGTAAGGTGGTTCTGCAGCAGCCGTTTCAGATTCGCTGCTTCTCAGAGAACGGGAGTCTTCCCATCAACTACACGCTGAAAAGAAACCAGAGGCTTCTGAACCACAGCCTGGTTAGAGACCCATCTGACCTTGCCGTCTTCTCCGCCGTCATTTCCTCCGAAAAAGAAATCCACGACTTCAGCTGTGAGGCGCAGAACAGCCAGCACGTTAATTCGGTGGGGAGCCAAGCTCTGTCAGCTCATGTTATAGGTGAGATGAAGAGAGCATCATAAACACTCCTATCATCCCAAATCTCTCCTAAACTTTAACTGTAACTTTATGCATTCATTCATTCATTCATAACCTTTATTTTACCAAGCAAGACATTAAGAACAGTTTCTTAAGGACAGCCTAGCATGTGCCCCGAACCAAAAACAAAGCAGAAATAAATGTAGCCAGACTTTTTTAATGTGACATAAAGACCAAAGGTTTGTTGTTTCTGTTGGTCCATTCATTACAAAATCTTCTCACAGTAGAATCACAGAACTGAGGACTTTTGGTTTTAAACTGGACTTTCCACACCTGGGTTCCGGGCACTTTCGTGGTTTCCTTTCTCTAAGTTGCTTCACTTGTCTCAGGAGCATGTGTTCTATAGGGTGTGTTAGTTTTCACCTTGTTTTCACGTAAATGTTTGCAGCTCCTCCAGAGTGTCTCACTCTACTGCCATTGCATTTTCGCAGAGATTGCATGGATGCATTTTATTACCGTATGTCAGCAACTAATTAGGATGGCATGTGTCAACAAAATGGTCATAGCTTTCATTTACAGTGGGGAAACTGGGGACATATCTGCACCACTTTTGGTCGTGGCCCATTTCGTCCCCACCAGTTTTTCAGTTGCTTTAATAATTACCTTTGTGTCGTTGCTTGTCAACAAATAATTACAGTTCTTTGACCTTGTTAATGGGGTTCCACCAGGCTCCACTCTTGGTCCAATGCTCTTTTACATCCTAGGGAAACATACACAGTGTAGAATTACTTTCTATGCAGATGGTACTGTAATGTATTCTTGTGTTTCTGTCTATGGAAAACATAGAGACATCTTTACACAAACAAGTGTTGAATGAAGGGAAGACACATGTACGTTAACCAGATATTTTTTAATTGATAGCTCTAACAGTAAATAGAAAGCTTTGGGCGACCGTTGCTTGGACTGTCAGATCACTCAGCGGTATACAAGCACACTGCACGCCATCAGGACAGACTGGAACAGTGAAATAATAATGAAATAATAAAATGGGTGGAATAATATTGAGAAGGGTAAAAAGATAAAGCAGTTGAAGAAATGTCATCACACTAATAATGAAAAGCCCTATAATGGTAATCGTGGGCAGTGCTAAGAAAGCGCCTGGTATTTTTAAATTCAAATGCTAGTAGTGAAGTTACTAAAACAGAAATATTGATTGTAGAATTTAAGTTTATTTCTTTTTGCTTTCAGTCCCTGTGGAGGGGGTGCTTCTGACCACCCTCCCGAATCCTGACGAAGTTATGGAGGGTGAAGATGTTATCCTCATCTGTAGCACTAGCAGAGGAACCCCTCCCATCAGCTTTAGATGGTACCAGTTGGGCAGCAAAGACCCGCTGGGCACCCACACAAACCTGACCCGTTACTCCTCATACACCCTTCACGCAGTGGGCAGCGAGCACAGCGGCTCATATTACTGCAAAGCCTTCAACACCGAGAACAAGCAGCCCGAAAGCAACAACGTCAGCTTCACAGGTGAGACTCTCAGACTCTTAAGCTCTCAGCCAATACCAACATCTGAAACATCTGATGCACTTCAGGGTGGAGATATATGTCCTACTGCACTAAACGATATTTTTGTAAGCTATAAGTTATTTTTGCACCTCTATACCTCCACTGAGATAAACTAATATAAATACAGGCCTACAGTCTGCACACTATCTTCAGGGCACTGAAGGATTAGGAAGGTCAGTTGCGAGGCCACATGGATTGACCTGTATCATGTCTTGTACATGTATGACACTTGAAATGATCTTAAATGTTTACTGTTAACACTGGCCAGTTCTGATTAAATTTAATATAGATTGTTTTCAAAAATATCGCAGTATTTTGCAGTTTGATGATTTAATGTACTATATGTGAGTGTGACCCCGGTTCTTCCTAAGTGGTGCTCGATATACTTAATCTCTTCCTGACCAGACTGGACTGCTGCAGTTTACACAGGGCATTTCCACTGGGAGTGCATCAAAAAAGTCTTTAAAAAAGTCTCAGAGTTTTATAGAGTTGTGTGTTATTTCTGGGAAGGAGCTTTGGGACAGTAGAAAGCACCAGAATCTGAATCTGAACTGACCTATCCATGCTCCACCCATGAGTGCGTCCTTCTGTAGTGACTGTTTCTAGGTTGGACAAGCTTTTCAGAATGGAACGCTGCCTCTCAGGAAGGAAGGTCATTTTTATTAGAAAGCAACTTTCCTCAGCTTCAGGGCAGCTAATTCAGACTCCTCAGTTCAGCCGTTTAGCCCCGCCCACTTGCGATGAAGTTAGAAGGAGTGTTCCGCTTTGGACTGATTTTTGAGCAAGGCACAGCACAGGGCAGCCAATTGGAATGGAGGTTATTTACACTTATATTAAAGGCACAGTGATTAAAAACAGCTCGTTTAAAGCTAACAAATGTATAAAGGTTTGAAATGGCCTTTAATTAAAATGAAATCTGATTGTATTTGGTGCATAAAACCACACAAACATCATAATTAATGGTCCTCAGGGGAAAAAAAATCTAAAATGCAAGACTTTAGGATAGGATATGTAGGATATTTTTTGTTATTTCAGCTAAAATTAAAAATTGCAAATCTGGGATTTTAAAATGTAATTAAAAACTGATGTTTAACCCGATTTTTTAAATGCTTTTTTTTTTTTTTATATATAAATGCTTTTTTCTTCTCTCTGTGTCCGTCTCCCCGTGCAGTGAGGATGGCCCTGTGGAAGAAAGGCCTGATCGGCTGTGTGTGTCTGCTGTGTGTGGTCGCGGTCGCGGTGGTCCTGCTGCTCCGCTACCGGTCTAAGAGAGGTAGAGAGACCTACAGCCCACCTAGCGTGGCGCTAGCACCCCATGCCTGACCTTCCTCTCAACCAAAAAAAAACAAAACCCCTCTTTCGTCCTCTCTCTCTGTCGCAGGTAAACGAGAGACTGCTGCCCAGCTCTCAGTGTGAGTGCGCTTGCTTGTTTGCTTCCTAGACCAGATCTGTAGTCGCAGGTGTCCCAGCGTAGCCCTGTACCGTTATTAGTGTAGCGTGCAGGAGTCTGACTCCAGGGCTGCCTTTACAGGTGAATTTAGCTGCTTACCTCCACGAAACTAACTATCCCTCGAGTTAACAGCCTTCCATCCAGATCTCTCCACTCAGCGGTTACTTGGCAACCCCACAGGGCGATGATTTCCACCCACACAACAACAGCCTCCCGTCTGCCTGAGTGGGAAGTGACCCGTGAGTCTGAAAGTGAAAGCCAAGTTTTAAAAGCAGATTTGAAATCCTATACACAGTTTGTATTGTTTTGTTCAAAACAGAGTCAAATACATAAGTAGGTAATTTTCTCTGTGAGAAATTGCGAGGCGTGATTGCATGGTTGCTGTAAAGCCAGTGTTTTTAGACTCTCAAACAAACCCAAAATCTGCTCGAACCGGGGAATCAAACAGACGCCTTTTATTCATTTTTTGTTCTTTACTCATTCATTTTACTGCTGAATCACGGAGGGTCGCTGTCTCTTACCAAGACATTTACGGTTCAGGATGGCTGAAAATGGGTCTCTCTCCCCGTACGTTACAGAGGTAACTCGACCACAAAAACTGAATTTTTATACTATCAATACTCAGCTCCTGAACGTTTGAAAAACTGAATACACACACACTGCACCAGGTATTAACTAACATTTTGGCATTGGAACCATGCCAATATTTCAAAAACCATAGGAGGAGAAGAGGTGCCAAATTTCAGCTATAACAATAATAATAATAATAATAAAACCTGAGAACAACAGTAGTCTGATTGCTGGCAAGCCTAGTTTGTTTCTATTGCACAGTGTCATGAACAGAGATAAAATAAGCATAAAAAGAAAAACAGGCAGTAAAGGTTAGAAAGAAAACCAATAGAGAGTAACACAAATATTAAGATCAGTTATAATAAGTTAAACACAAGTAAAGAAAGCAATAAAAAACTGCATAACTTTTGAGAAAGTCTTCCTAAACTAACCACAGACATTCACAATTAAGAACGTGTTTAATTTCGTCAACAGATGAGGCATGACCAACATTTTCTGGAAGGCTGTTTTATCTATGGGTCGCACAGGAACAGACAGTCATATCACCCTGTTGGGTTCTAAACATGGGTATGACCACCTGACCACTTCTAGAGATTTAAAGTCTCACAGGTCTATAATCATCAGGGACATAAACACTCAAACCAGTCTCTTGAAATCAGTCCTAAAACTGACTGGAAGCCACTGCTCTGGTATGAGAATTAAAGTACCGTTCCCTCTGGGTAGTTTTAGTGAGCGTTTTGAACAAGCTGCAACGGCTTAATGGACCGGAGAAAGTAGGTGCTTACACATTTGGGGTTGCTCTTGTAACTCTTAAAACTTCATTTTTCATTTATTTTCTACACTGGGTCTATAAAAAACATGCATTCATCCAATTTTAGGAACAATATTTTAATATTTTTGCATGGTTATGTTCCTGAAACTGGCTTAAAAAGTTAATCAGGCTTGAAAGGTCGTATTGCAAATTTATGTCCAAACTCGACTGCATGATCAAGATTTGAGTCTGAAACTGAGCTGAGACCAGCAAAATGTCCCTGAAACTGCAAGCGAGAATGCAGATACAGACTAAATAATACACCACAGGAACTTTCATGTTCAACATGAGAAAACACTGCTAACTCTCGCTAAATTGAGAAATAATCGGATGTGATGCATAATTAGATGTAATAGAATTTATAGTTTGCACAACATCTCACTATGTAAAGGCAGCCTAAGGATTTGAACGTTAGACCAATAGCACAGCGGGTTTGGCTACAGTGACTTCTGAAGGGGTCGCAGCACTTAGACGTGCTGATTTAAACCAGGCCATCTTTTTACATCATTTTTCTTGACCTGACAGTGCATTAATACATGAAAGAGAAAGCAGGAGAGATTTTCCTGATCCTCACACCAGTGTCACTTGCTAAATTACATCACCTGCACCATCGTGGAGGATTTTTTTATAGCCAGAATTCTGGTTCCACCTGTTTTGCACAGAGATGCAAATTTCAGATTCCAGATTTCTTGTGGCTAATGGCTAAAAGCTCTCATTCTCTCCGAAAAGCTGCTTTAAGAATCTGGTATATGCAGAGAGATGTTTGATTCAGAAAAGGGTTACATTCTTGAGCAGTGCACTGAGGATGAGGAAATTCTCTCTTGCTTTCCTTATATGCTGAGACTAATTTTCTGTTCACCATTTCTCAGAAAGCCTGCAAGCCCTAAATCAGATGACAGTAATCTCACAGCCATGACGCTCTAGCGCTGCTAAAGGTAGCTTCCCTTTACCTTTGTTTTGCTCTCTGTAGCCTACCTTCATCATCCCACCCCATCCCATTCCATCCCGCCCCATCCCATTCCATCCCGCCCCATCCCATTCCATCCCACCCCATCCCATTCCATCGCAGTCCACCCAAGTCCACCCCAGTCCAGCCTCCTATTTAGAACTGCACGTAACTGGGTTCTGTTTCTAAAGAAACCGTCGTTGGCTAGTGCCCGGTCCTGGAGGGTTGGTGTCCAGCACAGTTTGGTGATGTACCTGTTCCAACTCTCCTGGTTCAGCTGTCCGGTCAGTGCCAGGTTTAGTGAGAGTGTTTGAGGGGAACCTCCAAACTGTGCTGGACAAAGCCCCTCAGGGACCAGAACTGGGGACCCCCGGGCTGGAGCGTGCTAACACTATTGCATGTGGAGGTCTCACTCGCTAACATAAGCACACGGTTCAGACTGAAGATTACCTTTTATAATCTTATTACCAACATAACACCCATTCCATTTTGACCCTCGTTCTGTCAACAAATCCAGAATCAGCACATCCTGTGTGTTAGCTACCAGGCCTTTTAGTGCTAGCTTTGCTTTGTGTGCGTGTGTGTGTGTGTGTGTGTGTGTGCACGCGTGTGTGTGTGTGCGTCCGTGCTTATTTGTGTCACTTGCACTTACTTGGAGATTAGCGTAGCTACACAGGCAGTTAGCGCTGCATGACTGGCGTGTATAGAGAGGCTGATAGCATTAGCAGGCTAGCATTAGCGATTGCTTCCTGCGTTTTGTTGTGTTAGAGGTTTTGTTGTGTTAGACGTTTTGTTGTGTTAGACATTTTGTCTAGTTAGATGTTCCCCAACCTCCCCCTCCCCCTAATCTTATTCCAGGAGGAGCGGCGCACTTTGGCTCCGAGAAGACGAAGCTAACCAATGGAGCGCTAAAAGCTATGACATCACATGCTGTTGGAAGATGTGACAGCGTCTCCTGCAAGATTCTGGACGCTGCATAGAGACAAGATGGCTCTGGACCATTAATCTGGGGGACGGGGGGGGGGGGGACACTAAACATGGACGTTCTGAAATTGACTGCATGACTAAACGACTTCTAATGAGAGGAAAAAAGAGGAAATTAATTAATTAAGGAAGAGGAGGAGGAGCTTCATTAATAAATTAACAAAGGAGGAGGAGCTTCGCTACATTATTAAAGAGAGAGATTGACACACTTTGACGAGATATATTTTATTTTCTCACCCTGTTTCAATGTTTTATTTATTTCCCACAATCCCTCACCGCCTACCTCTCTTTTGTTTCTTCACAAAAAGTTCCTGAAGCACATTCACATAAAAAAGCTCGTAAAGTCCTAAAACACACGTCACCTGCTCACCTCCCCTTTAAGGCACATTTTGTGTTTTTCACTTAAAGTTGTTTTATTATTTTTTTATTGTAAAGTGGGTGAATTGTAAATGTTTATTATTATTATTATTATTATTATTATTATTATTATTATTATTATTATAGGATTATTCATTCTCATTTCACTGTAATCACAGTAAAGAAAGTGTGTGTATATATTTTGTTTGATAGATTGATTGCTTTATAAAAAGGCACTTGAGCAATAAAGGGAATCTTTATTTTGGAGCTTTCTTGCTGGATTTGATGTTTGACAGAGCTGTTACTCAATTATTTTTATGTCAGTGTTTATATATATATATATATATATATATAGGTTTTTAAAGAATTACATAAAATCAAATTATTTTAAAAGCAAATCTGCAAAAATCCATATCAGGATGTCTTTATTAGCATATACAGATGTTCTCTACTCATATATATGTATGTATGTATGTATTTATTTAGTGCTGGGATCTTCAGGATCTGAGATCTGTGTTATTTATTCATATGTTGCTGTCAGAGCTGCCCATATTTTTGCCAAATTTTCAGTTTTGTAAGATCATTTGTAAATAGAAGCTGCTGTTTGAACTGAAGGCTGGAAATGTTTTCTCTTTCTCTTTTTTGTTGGAGATCCGAGGTTTGGTTCCAGCAGTGACTCAGAGTCTGTAGTCCAGAGGAAGACCCGGCCTGGCACAGCTGATGCCCAAACCAGAAACAGTCAAGCTGATTTTTCGATTTTAATTGACTAAACTGGAAATGGTCAGGGTGCCAATACTTTTGAAAAAATATTTTAGCCAATACTTTTGAGAAAATAAAATTATTTCAGGCAGAATATCACTAAATTAATATCACAGGCTAAGGAAGAAACAAACACAACCTTCCAGTCAGTCTGAGGGAACCACAGTAACCCCTGCAGCCCCTCTGAGCTCTGTCTGGTGTGTGTTTGGACCCTCTGAGCTCTGTCTGGTGTGTGTTTGGACCCTCTGAGGTCTGGTTCTGTAATAGTGTTGTTGATGTTTTTTTCCTGCTGTGTTTTTTTTCTGCAGTTGGAGTCGCCCGGATTGGAGAAGCAGGTGTGTGGAGCCAGAAGCCACCAGACGTGGGTAAGATCTAAATCTCCAGTCCGCACGTTCTGAGCTCCTGCCTTTTAGCTGCAGTGGGTGGGATCGGGATCAAGAGAGGGGATGTAGCTTGAAAATTTGAAAGGGTACAACTTCCAGATGCTTCCCTCCCCCTTCCTCCCAAGTAACTCTGAGGTAACTCCCCCCCCTCCGAAGTAACTTCCCCACTCCGAGGTAACTCCCCCCCCTCCGAAGTAACTTCCCCACTCCGAGGTAACTCCCCGCCTCCCAGGTAACTTCCCCACTCAGAGGTAACTCCCCCCCCTTTGAGGTAACCCCCCCCGAGGTAACTCCCCCCTCTGAGGTAACTCCCCCCTCTGAGGTAACTCCCCCTCACTCCAAGGTAACTCCCCCTCCTCCGAGGTAACTCCCCCTCCTCCGAGGTAACTCCCCCTCCTCCGAGGTAGCTCCCCCCTCCGAGGTAACTTCCCCCACTTCAAGATCCCCCACTTCCAGATCCTGCCTATTCTCTTCCATTATCCGTCCCCTCCCTCCCATGATCCCAACCGAACCCTCTCAGGTCCTTCCCCCTCCCTCCCATGATCCCAACCCAACCCTCCCAGTTCCTATCCCATCTCAGCTATAATTTAGCAAGAAGCTTGGTCAAGAAGAAATGTGACCAAGAAGATCTCGCCACCAGGTCCCAAAGAATCATGGATGTAACTCATTGCCCAATTACTTTGAAAACAGGGGATAGACTCTACGTTCCCATACCTGCAGACCGAATAATTAACCTCCTTTCCTGTTGTATGTAATAGGGAAAATGGAAAAGTGTGCCAGATGAATAGACCTGCTTAACCAGTTTCCTCCGGAATCAATCAGGTTTTCTGATTCTGATTATGTGGTTTCTGTACGACTCACTGTCCTGTACAGACACGGACTAAAGTACATTAGTGCAGCAGTAAAGACTGAGTTTAGTCCATATTAGAGAACAGTTGTACCTTGCTCAAGGGTACCTCAGTGGTGCCACTAGCAGTCTTGGGATTCGAACGCCCTAACCACTAGGCCACCAGCTGCCCTTCACACAGTCTGAGGATCATCTAGGCCGGCAGTTAGCATAATGCTTACATTAGCTAAATTAGCCTTGGGCTAAAACTAAAGAAGCAGACTGTAAATGAGGTGTGTGTGTGTGTGTGTGTGTGTGTGTGTGTGTGTGTGTGTGTGTGTGTGTGTTTGTGTGTGTAGGAGACAGTGCTGAGGCAGTAGATGTGGAGGAACCGGAGGAGCCGAATGTGGAGTACACGGAGGTTCTGCATCCACAGACCGACCCCACCCACGGTAAACCAAATACACTTCCCTTCCTTCCTTCCTTTTCTTTCTTTCTTTTTTCTTCTTTTTACTTTCTTTCTTCCTTTCTGTCTTTCTTCCTTTCTTTTTCTTTCTTTCTTTCTTTCTTTCTTTCTGTTTTCTGTTTGCTTTCTTTCTCAATATTTCTCCCTTCTCTTTTCTTCCATTTTTACAGTTTTGTTTTTCATTCTTTCTTTTTTTCCTCTCCCCCCTTTTCTCTTTCTCTCTCTCTCTCT
>JBBPCZ010120811.1:0-10162 GCA_037974445.1 Brycinus macrolepidotus | reverse complement strand
GTCTGCTCTTATGCTTGTTCTTTTTATCATTTTGTTGTGTACAGTGTCCTTGAGTGTTTTGAAAGGCGCTTTTCAAAGAAAATGTATTATTATTAACCAGGGTTTCAGGGGGTGCTGGAGACTATCCCAGCGGTCACCTTGCAGAAACCCAAGCAGGCACAAATAAACTCCACACAGAAAAAACCCTCAGCTGATCCTGCTAGAAATCAAACCTAGGACTTTCTGGCTGTAAAGCAAGAGCACTGATTGCTGTGCTACCATGCCACCCTCCAGTCAGTTTCATGTCACTGTAAAATAAAACTAAGACCACAACAAGTACAAGGAATGGTGCCTCTCATTAGCTGCAAGACCACATACCACTGCATCACACACCACCTAACAATGTGGAGTATATGTATATTACCAAAAAGATTATTTGACAATAGTGGAACCCTGTTTGAAGTTGTATAGAATTAATTTAAAGGGTTCTTTAAGAGCCATTTAACTGTGTGGGACTATTTAAACATTAAAATAGTTTCTTTCAACTGTAATGGTTCTTTAACTCTATTACTATTACTAAAGAACTCTAAAAACCTCTGCTACTAAAAACCTCTTTTACTTTAAATATAGATAGTATTTTTTTTTCACTCAAGAAGAAGCTCACCAGACAAAAAATTAGTCGTTTCTATAATTTCTTTAATAACACTTGATTATACACTCCAATACCCTAATAACAATCCTGTTAGATACGGATCACGCCAGACTCTTAAGAGTTTCTGCCCATTTTAGCCCACTCATCCATTAACTGTCAGCACTACACTTAGAGTTCAAGTGTGACTATTTCAGCATACTTCCATCATGTCTGCACAGATCTTGACCTATGCATCCTAAATTGATCATCCTGGAATGTGAAAGCATCAATGTTTTGTTTTGCTTGGAGGACAAAGTTAGTGGAAGAGTGGACTAAAATGTGCGGGAAATATCTCAAGAGACTGATGTAAAGCTTACCTGACATGATGCATACTATTATTAAAGGGTCCAAATAACAGAAAAATGATTTTCCTCACTTTTTTAAAATAAAAGTAGGTTGTTAACATTTTTCTCAAAATGTTTCAAAATGCAGTCTCAAGATATGGAAACTAGGGTGCAAAAACAGGCAGTTTAGAATTTACTGTTTTTGTGATGTCTCAAATTTTAAGTTTACTTTGAAAGGGTACAGACATGCTGTAGAAAAACCATCACTGTTTTTGGTACACAAACCCACATAAATGCCTTAATGACATTAAAAAAGAAGGAGAAAAATGTAAAATATGTGCCCTTTAAGTCAAAGGGATTGATAACAAAGTCCTGAACAAAGTATTCTGGTGAGCTTAATTTTGGCACTACATTTCCACTTTTTACTTAAGTTTTTTTCCAGCTGTGCTTTTCAGTTTGAGGGAAAAGTCCATTCTTCAAAGGCAAGGACAAATTTAAATGAATGGAGAAATTAAAGAAAAGAAACATTACAGTGATATTAATTAAGTTAGTTGTAGCATGCTGTGTGAATGTGAGAGCAGCTCGCACATAAACATGCAGGACGTTGACATCATCGGTCTAAAAGGAAATTCAAATGTAGAATCTGACAAGAAATGAACTTCACAGCGGATCATGGCGTAAAGTGATTGCACTTCATGGCTTATTGAGAGTGTGGCAGTTTTCTCCTTGTCAAAGTGCTCATGGAGAACACACACACACACACACACACACACACACACACACACACACACACACACACACACACACAAACAGACACACACACACACACACACACACACACAGACCTCCTGGGGAGTTTTTTCAGACTCCTTCGACAGGTGGTGTGTGGGAGATGTGTTGGTGTGTGTGTATACGTGTGTGTGTGTGTATTTAGTACTGCTGTGTTCATGCCTCTGACAACCCTGCTGGCTGCTGATGGAACCAACATTAGTATGTTTATGATCCATACATGCTATGTAGGTCACAGGAAGATGAACCTTTCCTTTCAGACCTAATGGCAAATAAAATGAACAGCAGCTCAAAGATATGACAAAAATACTCACCTGCTCCACAAGCCTCCCGCAAAACTAAGGGTGCCAGAAAGGGTTGTTTACATGATGCCTTAGGAGAATGAGTTTAGGTTCTCTAAGAACCTTTCAGTGGGTGCACCATTTTTGTACATGAATGTGAAGAACTTTTTAGGTTCTGAAGAATCTCCACATAATGTAAATGCTCTTGGAAGAAGCCTTAAACTGGTACAGTACCTTTACATGACATGAAGATCCTGTACGCCTTTAAATGTCTTTCTTTTGGAAAATAAAATGGTTCTTCTATGGCATCACTCAAAGTATTCTTTGTGGCAAAGGATTTTGATGCAGACTGAAGGTAGTATACACATTGCATTGTGCTTTTGAAGATCAGATCACACTCGGAATTTCACTAGATCACACAGAAACTCTGGTGTAAACACAGCCAGGATAAACTTTGATTGCACATATAAGCAAAAATGCATCTGCTAATCCAGATGTTGCTATGGCCCGAACCTGAGCCACATGTTGCATTTACTTGTGGCCCACATGCTGATGATAGGACAGAACATGCTCACATGCGTTTGCCAGAATGGACCCATCTATAAACCACACAACTGGGCTATTACCTTGGTGTATGCCAATATGAAAATGTCTCAATGAGCATTTTAAAGAGTTAAGATTAATTGTTTTTGACCAAACTAAAAAGATTAAGTTAGACGAACTCTAGTGCCCTCAAGCTGTATAAATTTAAGCTAATGTAAAACATTTCACACTTGGGACACGTTTTAGTAAAAAGAGTAAGAGGGTGGATGGCTGGGTAGGTAGATAGCAGAAAGACACATGTAAACAAGCATTTAGACTTGTACCTGTAAACATGACACAATGCTGTTTCTAAACTGATTCTAGTTAAATGCCTGACTGAATATTAGTTTCACTCATTTTGATTTTGATGGTCCCCTATGGATTATCTACAGATATGTTAATTGTTAACAAGCTATCTGGTAAAAATCAGCGGATTATAAACAGCTTTAGGATTAGAATTGGATTTAAGGGTTGGGTCAAGGTTAAAGTTAGGGATAGGTTTCCTCTTCAGGTATTTTCAGGTATGTCTTCTCTTTCTGCGTGTCTCATGATTTTTACTGACTGTTTCTGTCTAGGTTTCCTATGCTGATGTCTCCCTTGTGTCTCACTACACTCTCCTTAGCCAATGGAAACAATTAGTGGGGTAAATCATTGTAAATTAGAATTGAAGGTAAAGGTGTAGGACTCCATTGTAACATTTTAATTCAGACTACACACCTAAGCAATTGAATTGTCTGTTTTCAGAGTTTTTACCATTAAACAACTGTAATGCTGTAGAGCACTTGCCTTCTCTGTCTCTACATGATGAGCTGTTCTCAGACTTGCTGCGTACCCTGCACAGCCCCTTGACCAAATGAAATAGAAGTTAATATACAAAGTGAAAATACTTTCTGAATGCTTCTTAATCAGAGAGACAGATTTGTGCTCTACTTTGGTACCTCTTATTGTATGTGTGCTGTGTGCACCCTGAGCCAAAGTGAGTTTAAGTTTAACTTCTCTTAGTACTGTACATGTATTTATTTATTTTTAATACTTCAATTAAAATGTTCAGGGTGGCTGAAATAATAAAACAGCTATATATATATAGCTACTAACACCCTTCCATGGTCTGATCTAGAGGGCAACAGGAAAAGATCTAAGTGAATTTGAAAGAGGGTTTATTATTGGGGCACTGATTGGGGAGCTCCATTCCCAAAGACTGCTCAACTGGCTAGTGTTTTAAAAGAGGAGTTAATAAAGTGACATCTATAGGAAAGACAACAGTAAATAGAGTTGGAAATGGTGGAAATCAGACTGTCAAAAAAAATTATTTTGGCTATATGTCCATATAGAAGGATGTAGTAGTAAGGTTGCAGAGCATAAACCCCTCTTTACAAAGACAAACGCCCATTTGAGAGTTCAGTTATGAAAAAATCACATGTACTGATCTACAGAGATGTGGAAAAGAGTGATCTGGTCAGGCAAATCATCCTTCAGTATATTCCCCACTGTTCTCCACTAGTCGATTTGTAATACACACCAAGAGAATACAGGCCTGAATGCTTGAATTCAAATCATTTCAAAGTTTTTGGACTGATGATCTTTATCCTGTGATGAAACTTATGCTCAGTATCAGTGCTCTTTGGAGTATTCTCTTCCAGGATGATCATGTTCCTGTCCACAGGCCAATGAGTGGTTTGATGTTTATGATCCCATCCCAGTGGGTTGTGGGTATTTTGGACTAATGTTTGACCACTATCATTTAAATACCAATTGAGATATATATCTAAGACATTAGATACTGTTTAGTACCTAATACTGTTTAGTACTGTTTTTAGTACTGTTTTAATCGTTGCCTCTTAATTTGGAAGTGTGTAGACTCTGAGGAGTTTTTTTTTTTCAATTGCAGCACAATTGCTTTCAACTTGGCTAGCCTCAGTGAACAAGTTAGATAACAGAAAACCTTGTAATATGATATTTCGAGAAGTCTGAGCATAATGTACATAAATTGTGTGAAAAATTGGCTTGCCTGCCTAAAGCTTTAGGTCTAGAATGAAAGATGTAGTCCACTGTCCTTCTCCTTCTTCCTCTTGTTGTTGCTAGATGTGTTAACCATCTGACAAAGTAAATGAACAAATTTAGTCATGTATAACAGATATAATGGCTCACTACATTAAGCCCAGTTCAAATTAAACAGGAATAATTTTGCTCTTTTTGTAATGAAAAAAAGAGGACAGTGTTAAAAAATGTCATTAAATTGCCCACCCCCAACTTAAATACTAAAACATCTGCTAATTCTAACTAGACAACCACCACCAACAACAGCTTGCCTAAAGTGTCTAACATATAGAGTGGAGTGTGGAGGTCTATAGAACGTTTTTGAAACTGAAAAGAGTCTGTGATCAAATATACTAATGGAACAACCCTTAAGACTACATCTAGAAATCCTCCAAGGGCACGCAGCAATGGTATTGGTAATGGTTTGTGATTGATATTGAAATGGCGGTGTTCTTAAAAAGTAAGAATAGAAGTTAATTAGCAAGCAGTTGGCACATTGTCCTGTTCAGTCAGGGAGCCCTGTTATTCAGCCCTATTACACATCTCTCCTTGCTTTAAAAGGCTTCTTTTATGCAATTAATAAATTGTGAAATGGGTTCTGTGTAGCTATGGCAAATGATTGAACTAACAGTCACTGAGTTTATCCAGGCCAAGATGATGGAAATGATTACCATAAATCTTTGAATTCAAATGCAGAGATTTAAACAAATTGCCTTTTCAGAAGAATGTGCAGATCTGGACTTCCTTTTATTTTTTTAAAGTGGTCTTGAGGAATGGTTCTACACGCTTCAAAGACTTTCCAAGTTTTTTGCTCTCATTTTTAGTCCAGTCCCTGTCCCTGACCAGTTACCTTTTTTTTTTTGTTTAAGCCACACAGTAACTTACGTATGAATCATTCAAACAGAACAAAGCACATCTAACTTAAGTCCTGAATCAGTGAAGAAACTAGTGCATTTGATTAAAGATGATCAGGCTGGTGATCAGTATACTTGTGAGGCTGAATGCTGAGTGGTAGGAACACACTTTATCTCTTTGCACCTTGCAGCCAGTCGCAGGAAAATATTTTTTCCCAAGTACTTTCCCAAGTACTACATCTCTGAGATTTAAGTTATTTTTTTACTGTGTATATTGCTGTTTTTCAGTATCATTTAGTAATGATTTGAAGAGACTTCTGAATGTTGTGCTGGAGTGTGTGAGCTTCTAATGTAATTTTTTAGCCCTCCAGTTCAATATTTTGAATAGACAGCACTGCATCCAGGTCATTAATTAGGAAGCTTAGTCATCATTTATCATCACTGAACCACTTCTTGTGCCTTCTGTTTGGAATTTAAGTCTCCTTGGATAAACATTTAATGAGCTGAATTTGTGTTTGATTAATCTGTATGCACTCTTCTACCAACAGAAGGTCACTATGATATTCGATATCTGTATAATGACATACGTTAAATAATGCTCCTAGGAGTCAAATTGTTTAAAATTCTTTCTGTGGCTGTGTGCTTTTACCATTAAATCATAAGGATAAAAAGTAAACATAAACGTTAAAAAGAAACATTAAAAGCAACATAAACAACATAAATGTTACAAAGGTGCCTATTCAAGCAAGATGTTTTAAGTTAGACACAGACATAAAATATGAGCCAGCCATGCATGTCATTATAGCGGTGTTTAATGCAGAAACTTTTAAATTCACTCTGTAAGTGTCAGGTCCCTGGGCAGCGGCTGCTAGAGGCCGCTCTTTGTTTTGTGTGGAAGAACTCTTATTTTGACTGAGTACACCGGTCTTAAGTTAGTATGTATTATCTGTTTCAGCTGACCGGTGTACTCAGTTAAAGTGATCCTGTGTTTTGACTGGCTTTTGAGTTTTGGGATTTTGTATTTAGGTGTGTCGGT
Source organism: Brycinus macrolepidotus (assembly GCA_037974445.1). Taxonomy (NCBI): domain Eukaryota; kingdom Metazoa; phylum Chordata; class Actinopteri; order Characiformes; family Alestidae; genus Brycinus; species Brycinus macrolepidotus. Next base: position 3,629 of record JBBPCZ010120811.1, on the reverse strand, counting down.
GCTGGACCTCAGGGTCGGTCCACCGTCATCCACCACAGTGTTGTGGACAGTTCGTTGTGTTTGCTCCTGTCTCCTTTGTTCTAGTATCTAAGTTCTGTTACGGCCCTCGTGCCGCTTTGCTTTGCTTAATAAAAGTTTAAAACCAGTATGGAAGTCTGCGTATGCGCCTCCCTTTACCATCACCGAGAGACGGGCGACATGACAGTAAGCCTTTGCCTGTTGGTGTCCCTAGGTGGGTGTGTCCCTTCGTGCTAATGCCCCCTGAATATGGGTAGTTACAAAATATTTCTAGCACTTCACTAGCCAATATCTAAAATATCTAAAAGTACAAACTTAACCACTAATGACCAGTAGAATCAGTCAGATTCTGTAATTAGTAGCGTCCGTCACGGCTGGCTCCAGGAGGCCACACCCATGGCCGTCTCAGTCGCCAGAGTACTGAGCTAAGGAACTTTTTTCCCTCCCTGCGGTCTCTCACTCACTATGGTAGCTCACTCATCAGCCTCACCTGTCTCTCATTTCTCTTCCCTGTTTAAGTCCAGCTCAACCTGAAAGCACTGTTCATTCTCCATCTTTTGTTCTCCATCTCTTGTTTTTCTCTCTTAATGTTTCTTTCTTCTTTCTTTCCTGTCTGTCTTTCTTCACATTTCAGTAGTGATCCTGCTTTAAAACAAGTACACCAGGCTCTGTATCCTGATGCTCACCTACAATCCACAGCAGAGTATTCTCCTCGTGCATTGGATTAGAAATATGGACACTGCAGAGTCAGCCATTACTCTTTAGAATAATTCTGCGAGTGCTTTGAGTTGTTACTGACTCTCCCTTAGAACCTGTATTGTTTGTTGAATCAGCACACCCCCGCAAGTAAAATAAACTACCATCTGAACTCCTGTAAGTGTGTGTTCTTGTTTGTGGTCAGTCGAGAATAACAGCGTCAGATTTTGTTGGAGTTTGTGGAAGTAGTAGTATCTTTAGTTAGAGGTGGGCAGCACATGCAGGTGGTCCATGGTGGTCGAACTAATCTGGAAGACTGCTGAGGAAGAGACCTCAATGATGGTTGATCTGGACCATCAACATCAACAAAAATGAAGCAGACACTAACACAAAAATATTGTATATGACATTATATCACTGCTTTCCATTGTTCTAAAAAGGTATGTTGTTTGAAGATATCTGTTTGTGAAATAACAGCTGCAACAGTGAATGTGTAATAGGTGGGCAAACAGAAGTGTTTATTTAATTAGATTTTCAGAGAAAGAAACTGTGAATGTCACAGAAAGAAACACAGTGACTTACACAACACTAACGACTAAAAGTCTGCTATCTGACCCCTGGGGGAACTTTAGCACAGGAAGGTAACATTTACAAAGTGGATGCTGTTCTCTGTAAGATAAGCAATTCCACAAATATATAGTGATATTAAACACTGTGAGTGTATGACAGATGTGTAAAAAAACAGTTTGACCCGGCAGGACATTTTCAATGCAAACATTTAGTAACTAAATAAAGTTATATAAAGTTAAATATAAATAAAGTTGTTATATTTAGCAGTATCAGTTAGGCCAAGTCAGGTCAGGTTTCAAAGCTGTGGTTTGACTCCAATTTGGGCTTTAACTTCATACTCGTACCAACTTTGCTAACAACTGTTAGGGAATCCTGTGGGTCCACTGTTTTATGTAAATCTATGAAGTAGTTTTGTGTTGAAATTATTATTTGGTTAATCATGTATACATGTATATTATGTTTCCCCCATAAACAACAGAAAAATTACAAAACAGAATGCTGCATATTTACTGTCTGGGAATTAAGGAAGCATTAGAAACAAACAAACAAAAATCCAGGACTTTATCTAGAAAACAAAATATTGGTAATGGTACAGGTACATATAGTCTACATTGTATCATTTGATACCAACGATCCTTGCACCACACAATGTCCTGCCTTACTTATACAGTGCTGGGTTCCTTGTGAACAAAACAACTTTAGAAGTGTGACCCTCTTTTATAGACGGTGATGCCTGGGTGGAACCTCAGTTGAGGTGGGATTCTGCTGTGTTTGGCCTATTTACATTCAGTCAGCAGTTTGTATTTTTGTTTGTCTTTTTATTTGTCTGTTTGTCTTAAGGCTGAGACTAAATGCAAAATTAATGAAATAAATTTGGAACTGTGTTCACTGAGTGAAACTAAAATTATTGTTTAGTCTAAATGTGTTGTTGAGGAAAAAAGACCAAAATGCTTGTTATATAATTATATATTAAAAAGTGTGCTGTAAAAACTGTAATGCTTACTTTGCAAAAACTAGCAAAACAAAGGAGACTGATGCCACGCATATCCCTAAGGCAAGGCCACATACCACATACTGTCCTGCATTGCCCCTGTCTGCTATTGTTTTCCTTGTGCCATGTGGTTTGTTGTTTTGACTTTCAGCTCTGCCCTTGTCCTGCCCCCTGTTTAGTGGTTCCACCTGTTGTCTGTCTTACCACTCTCCTTCCCCAGGTATTTCCACTTCCTTGCCTTCCTTGTATATATACCCTTGTAAGTCAATTCCATTTGTCGGTCAGCTGTGACTCTACCCCTGTTGCCTCTGTCCTGCATTAGCCCCATATGTCTATCTCTCTTTTTCCTTTTTTGGTGTTCTATATTCCTGTAATTTTCTGCTTCCTAGAGGGTGCTCACCTTCATTGCTAGAGACGTTGTTGAGTGGGTGCTCGGATCCTTAGAACCCCCTTGATTGCTGAAGACGTTACAAAGTGGCTGCTTGGATCCTCAGTGCACCCCATGGTCACTGAGGGGGCAATTAAATCATCAACACATTCATTTGTCACTGAGGATGCCTCTGTGCAGTCAGGCCCACAACGCCCCTGGAGGATGCAGCTGAGTGGGCTCCCAGACTCATTGTGCCTCCAGTTGCTCCAGAGAGCTTCTTGTCAACGCTGGCACCATCTGCTGCTCCAGAAAGCCCCAAGTTGCTGGTTCCCCAGTCTACTGGTTCCAAGTCACCAGCTTCTTAGTCTTCTGGTTCCAAGTCACTGGCAGCTCCCTCTGCTTCTCCCTGATGTTCCAGAGCATTCCATGTCACTGCTAGTGCTGCCTGCACCAGAGAGCTCTGTGTCACTGATGGAGTCCACAACTGGTCCGTAGAGCTGCTCATTGCCATGGGTGCCCTCTGATGTTCTGGAGGGTTTCCTGTCACTGCCATGCTCTACAAAGTTCCAGGTCACCAGCTCCTAAGTCTTCTGGTTCCAATTCACCAGCTTGATAGTTTCCTAGTTCCATGTTCCTTTGTTGATGGTTTCAGAATTCCCTAGTCCCTCCACCATTGACCACTCAGTCGCCTGGTCCTTCATCAAAGGCCTTTGAGTTCCCTGGTCCCCCGCCATTGACCACTCAATCCTCTGATCCCTCATCACAGGCCTCATCTTACCATGGTCACATAGGAAAGTCTGCCCAGGACATGGCAGCCTACCCAGTCCTAGCCTAGGACGTGGCTCTGGTAGTGCTGTAGTTCTCGAGACCGGTCTTGGTCTCGAGACCAGTCTCGAGACCAATTTTTTGTGGTCTCGGTCTTGTCTTGGTCTCGACTCTATTTGGTCTCAGTCTTGTCTTGGTCTCGACTCTATTTGGTCTCGG
>JBBPCZ010120810.1:15772-27770 GCA_037974445.1 Brycinus macrolepidotus | reverse complement strand
ACACACACACACACACACACACACACACACACACACACACACACACACACACACACACACACACACACACAGGACCCAGATTCGAACCCCTAACCCTGGAAGTGTGAGACAACAGCGCTACCCACTGCACCACCAAGGGGCCCTTTATGAAGATTATTGTTACAAAAAAATGATTCAGCACTTACTCCTAAGGTGGTTTGTGAATACCCAGTTTTCTGAAAAGGCTGCATCCTTAGCAATTGTTCATTTTTATGTCATACTGTGTCCTAAACCTCATCGACATGTCTGTGCCACCTTACTGAAGAGCTGGCTGCTGACTGAGTGGGTTAAAATGTTTAGGGATGTATTTACAGAAAAGATTCAGGTGACTATTGATTTCCAGTGTTTGTTGGCATTGATTTGTAGCATCAACAATAAACTAAAGAAGCAAAATTTGGACTCCAAACATGTGTTGGTTGTTCAACGACATCTGGGGTAAATAGTAAATTTTGCTAATTAGATTGTTTTTGCCAAACTATTTCTTCAACAATTCATCACAGTTTGAGTATTTTAGTAGCTACATTATACTCTTAGCTCCAGTATAAAACTAAGGAAATTAACTTCAGATATAAGTTCATTTTGATTTTTTTTTTTGAGGTTGTAGTCAAACTCTAGGTTCAGTGAGGTTTAGTGTACAAGTACTCCTGGGACCAGTTTTATAGGTTTCCTTGTGATTCAACAGCGCAGGACTCCAGACAAGAGCCAAAATGGTTGCCATATCAACCTTTTAGCATTGCCATACAGTCATACCCCAGTACTATAATCTTCCCTTACTATCAGTCTAAGAATAAGTTGACCTATACAGAACAGAACAGAATAATAGTGATGAGTGTTGGAGTCATGATGTAGGCCTGAGTCAAATGGTTTTAGTAAAAAACAAAACACAGAAGTCCAAAACATAAAAAAATCCAAAAGTACAACCAGACACACGGTAGAGTTCACAGTGGTGTTCTCACAGAGAGGAGACAAAAGACTTGCTGAAGAACAAGGGTACTTATATGGACACATAATAGGGCACATTTGTGCAAGGCAGGGTTACAAATAATACAAAGCTAAACAAGATAACAATAGGGCAGGGCTAAGGTGGGGCACAAAGCAAAACAAAATCTACAGCATATGGTACACAGAGCACATGGAAAACCGGAAAAAAACACAAGATAAAATACAAGGACAAGACAAGGGCAAATACTGTAACAGATACCTCCTTCCAAGAGTTGGTCTAGAAGGGAGGCCTGGGACCGGACATGGGAAGCTAACAGGGGGAACAAGAGACTCAACCTGGGGTAGGACAGGTAACAGGTTTGGATACAGGGGCATGACAGGACTGACAGTGGATTGGACAAAAGACTGGATATGAGACAGGTCATTAGACAAAACACTAGACTGGACAGTGAACAGAACATGAGACTGGGTAACTGTCTGAACATTTACTCTTGACAAGAGGGGAGACCGGACTGATGACTGATCATGGGGAAAATACTTTTCAGAAAAAACAGAAAAATTAGATACTTTTTTACTCCTTTCTTGATTGTTTGCATTTAGTCTAATGTTAACTTGTGTTTTTGCAGGCAGAAAGGCCTTACTGCTGAGATAAACGACTTTAAACCATTTGCTTAGGTGCCTAAAATTTTGTATAGTTGCACAGTTTCATATATAAGGTTCACATGCTATATCTCAAAACAGCGTGCAACCAAGTCATGTGCAAAAAACTTACAAGTTGGTAACTTCAGTACTACCAGTGGAAAAGTTAGCCTGGAGCCTTAACACTGTTAACGCAGTTTAGTCCAAACAGCCCTCCTGTGTGAATAAGCCTGGGGAAGAACTGAGCAGCTTCACCAAACAGAAGACGTATGACTGACACTTGTTTTTCATCTGTTTGGGTGGAGGGCTGTTGACACACATTCTTACATCATTTGCTGGTGCTTCCTGAGTGGGCCATTTTACCACCCTATACTCTTAATAAATAATTAAGACTCTTGAGTGAAACATATGGTTCTTTAAGTTCTAAAATGGCTCCTTTCACTTGTACAAACAATTTAGAGAAATATATTTAAAGAACCATGACAGAAAGGTTCTTTATGGATCCAAAAGCTCCAGACAACCCTTTTTTGGCACTGTTCACATTTAGGAGTGTAAATGCAAATAAACACGCACTGTTATGCAAGAGTGTGGTCATTCTGTAACGTGATAGCATAGGAGGACGAGGAAGGATACAAAAGCAAACACACATGGACTTCATTCATGAAACAGACTAACAAACCACACGGAGGAGAGCATGTCAGAATCCAAAACCATGTGTAAAACATAAACAAAGACAAGATGTAACAGACGAGCAGAAAACAGAACAGGGAGTGACCTGAAAGAGTGAGGCAAGATGGGGCGAGACTGTTACACCTGGCAGTCAGTGGGATTCTTAATTATTAAGTTCCCTGAGCTCATGAGGCAATTCATAACCACCTGACAAACTGCATTTGGAAACACTACAGTGTGTAGTTCTTGTAATCCACAACACTGACTAAGAATACCTTTTTCTTTTTTTATGGCATTTTTTCCCCTTTTGTGGTGGTTTTGTCCAGAAAAATGGAGTCCCTGGCTCCCATTTATGTCGCCAATTTTACTGGGTTGATTTCATGAGGCCGAGCACATCTGCAGTTATGTCTGCCTCATCATCACTGTTCTTGCCCTCGAGCCACATCCACGGCTCCTCCAGGAGAAGTACTCTGGGGCACTAGGGGGTGATCTGAGGTGTCTGGGTTCCATTGAATGAACCAGACCAGGGATGGGGAACACAGAGGCTGATTCATTGGTGACCAAGGGCGAAGGACCTGAAACCGGAATTCGGTACAGTGGCTCCTTCGCAGTGCTTTTTGTGGCACCACATCAGATCCAACACCCCCAACTGTAGGACCACTCTCGGCCTCTTTGATCCTGCCACACCGCACACACCCCTTTGCCCACCTCCTGGCCATCTGTGGAGCCCCCATGCGATGTACAAAGGGCAGGCTCCAATCCCCCAAGAGCAGCCTCAACCAAGCCCTCTAGCTGGCTAATGTGCTCGTCTCCACTAATCTCACAGAGCAGCTGTAGCCGGCTACCGCTCTCAGGGTAGCCTCCCCTCATACTCTGGCCCAGTCACCAACATCCCTCAGACACTGAACATAAATAAAGTTCGGGCTCATTGAGTTCACTGCGTCTATCTTATGGTCGGTCATTCTGTAATGTTCGTGTGCATAGGATCATTAGATAGGACGCAATTGCAAACACATGCAAACTTTATTTAAACAGACTCACAAAAAAAACATAAGAAACAGCACTATACAGGATCCAGAGACAGGGGAAGGGTTACAGGTGACCGACAAAAACATCTACATAGATGGGTATACTGATACATCGGACACAGCTGAAACACATGAGAATAAACAGGGAGTAGTAGGGAGCAGAAAACAGAAAAGAGAGTGTCAGGAAAGAGTAAGGCAAGACGGAGAGAGACTACAACTTTCACTACTGTTGTTGCACAGAGCAGCCATCTTGGAATTTGAGGTTGGGGTTGGTGAGGTTCCTCTGACTTTCTGAGTTGGAAATCCAGCTTCAGGGGGTTTTCCAGTTAAAACTTCCCAATAGGAACTAGGTTCAAATGGAATGCGCCATCAATTGCTTGGTTTAGTGGGTGTGTTTTAGCAGTGAAATCAAACTGTGCTTGATACAGGCCCTCCATGAGTGGAGTGCACCCCTGTAACTCACTAATAAACTCATTGTTGAAATAATTGTTTACTGTTCCTCAAAAAGCTTGTCTTTTACTTGTTTTGTTTGCATAGATGTAGAAAAAGAAATAAAATATTTATTAGTATCAGAATTAGGATATACATGCGCTACACAACCCAATTACTGAGCTGAAGTCCAGTATTTTTAATTTCGGGCAGCCAGTATTGATAGCAATTTGAGCTGCAGAAAACATACGAGGGTGGACCAGCCAGTCAGAGGTGTCATGTAGAAGGATGCAAGGGTGAGGGTTTCACTCAATACTGTTTTATTATGATCAGGCGGTAGATGCCAACACAAAGCAGCGTAGACTGGAATGGTACAAGACAGACTGGAGAGCCAGAGTCAGAGCTCGAAGACAGAGGCAAACACAGACAGAAACAGCAGGTGAAATGACAGAGAACGAACACTGACTGACTTCCATGAAGGACTCGCTTTTAAATGTGGGGAAAATGAGAGACAGGTGAGGCTAAAAAGGGAGAAAACCAGACATTAAGGTGGAGATATAAACCAAAAAAGGCCACATTGCCCACAGGTAAACAAAGGCAGACAGGGGCAAGATGAGGCAGGGTGTGACAGGAGGAGACATTCCATATCTGGCAAACAAAGCAAAAAAAGGGTGGCAGTTATTTCACAACATTTCACGCCTTTTAAGTTGCTTCAAAGAAGTATCTCAGAATTCAATGCCCATTCATTCCTATACTATGCACCTTTTTGTGTCTCAATATGTCAGCACTGGGACTGGCAGCCCTGTTCCAACCGTGATCCTTACACTCTTATCCTGAAAGAACAATTTACTGTGTGTTACTATTTACTGAATGTTAGCTAGCTACCAACTAAGCATAACCCTATAAACTTATTTGAGGTCAGTAACTGCCAATTTATGTATTTATAGGCCTACTCAACAAACCATTTTTGTTAAAATATTTTTTATTACAAAAATGTCTAACTTATGTGTGATTTTTTCCTAAATCACAAAATAGCTCAATTTGAGAGGGTATCCAAATGACTCTATTGCTAACTAACAACAACAGAGCTAATAGTTTGATCTGAAGTGTCATGTGATTCTTCCCGTTATGTTCATTTTTTCAAAGGCAGTGTTTTCTTGTTTTCTTGTCTGTGTTCCCTGCCTTTGCATCCCTACTTTTCTTCCATTACCCACGTAAACATTACAGAATGATCGACTACATCAGGGACGCAGCAAACCCAGAAAGCCCGGGTTTTATTTACTTTCAGTGTCTGGGGAGGTTGGTGACTGGGCCAGACAGGGGAGAGAGGCCACTTTGGTGAGTGCCCAGAAGCTACTTGGCCAGCTACAGCTATACCACAAGGTTTGCAAAGACGGGTGTATTAGCCGGCTAGAGCTATGGAGAAGAATGGAGCTGGCCTCTCCCCTTGGAATTTCCCCTACCAACAGCCAGGAAGTGTGCAGGGAGTAGTGGATGAACCAGCCTCCAGGCTCCCCATCCCTGCACCCAGACATGACAGTCCCCACCAGTTCCCCGAATAGGAGAACTATTAGCACCCCCTCGCATTCTGGAGGACCTGCTAGTCTAGCTGACTGGCAATTTGGTGGACATTTAGTGGCAGAAATGCTGACTAGAGGTTTTAACAAGCTGGCAAAGAGAGAGAGAAGGGGCCACAGGAGAAAGAGTGCTTCATTGACGGCACCCCCTAGTGCTCCAGAGGGCATGTCTTCGCTGGCGCCCCTTAGTTCTCTGGAGGGCACTCCTGTGCTGGTGCCCCCTAGCGCTTCAAAGAACATTTCCTGGCCAGCTCCCCAGTTCCTGTCCCTGTATCACTGAGGCCCAAGCTTCCAGATCCCAAGCAGACAACTCTCCCATCTCCTGATCCCCAGCAGCTGGCTGTCCAGACTCCTGGTCATGAGTATCTGACTGTCCTGTCTCTTGGTCCCATGCCAGCAGCCACCCAGCTTCCTGGTTCCTCACCATTTACCTCATGGTCCCCTGGCCCTTTGTCAATGGCCTCTGAGGGTCCTGGTCCGCTGCCACTTACCATTCGATCCCCTGACTCCTTTTCACAGGCCTCAAATTCCCAAGCCAATGTTCTGTCCCCAGTTCCATGACCTGTCCAGTCCAGTGTCAAGTTCCCTGTCCACTCCGCTGTCTAGTCCAGCATTTCATCCCCGGTTTTGTCCCCTGTCCTGTCCCTCATTTAGTCCATGGTTTCCTCCCCCACTGTTTTATGTACTGTTGTGTCTGGTTCTCCTGTCAAGCCTAGTTTTCAATAATCCGCATTGCTTTCAAGTCTTCTTCACTTCCATGTTTACCCCCTGATCCGTGTTCCGTTTTCGGGGTCTAGGCAAAAGCACACCCAACACTGAACTTTGAAAGATGAATTTTGACAAAACCATGTATTTAGCTGCTGCACTGTACTGTATGTCTGGTTTGTACTGTTTCCTTGTCTGTTTTTTCATACTTGTGTAATACCCGTGTCCACATGTGCCGGTCCTTCTATCTATGCCTCTGCCTGATGTCAGAATATCTCTCTATAAGTGCATATTGAGTTTGTTTCTGTACTACTCTGTTTTCTTCCTGTTCTTTCCTACCCCTTCCTCTGGGCCTTCTCCAATGATTTTCGATAACTTGCACCTCGGGAAATGTTCCCTAGAAGGGGGGTTCTGTCACATCCTGTCCCAATTTTTTCCCCTGTCTGATCGGACATTTCCCCATACATGTGGTTTGTTGTTGTTATTCATATGCTCTGCACTAGACCTGCCCCTACATTAGTGGATCCACCTGTTGTCTGTCTTCCCACTCTCCTTGCCCAGGCATTTTTACTTCCCAGCCTCGTGTATATATAGCCCGGTGTGTCTTTCCCTAGTGTCAGTCATCTGTAATCCCTACCCATTTTGTTTAGCTTCTACCCATTATGTTCATAACCCCATAAGTAGAGTTTTCTTGTTTTATTAGTCTTTATAAATAGAATCCGCGTTAGTTGCATCTGCATCCCTACTCATCCTCCATTACCCACGTAAACATTACAGGAGGAGCCTTTTACAAAACAGTGGAATACAACAACAGTACAATAAATTTTTACATTTGGAAAATAGGCTTTATTGATTATAAGCAATATTGATTCTTATTGATTCTAACATTCAAGCAAGTTCATTCTTTCAGACAAGCATCCGGAACACTTGGATAATTGACATAGATGCTAATGGTTTAACATTACAAATCAAAGGACCCATAGCCTACATTTTCTCTGACATTTTATGCAGCAAAACGCCATTTTCAACAAATGTTTACATATTACATCAAACTCTTATTTGAAATTCTTACAAGAAGTCCGTGATATATGGCCACAACAGAATTCAACCAAAAAGAAATGGTTATCTTGGCTATGTGGGTCAGACTTAAATACTTTAAGAACTCAGAGAACGTTTAGTTGTTCTGATTCACTTGATGGTTATTCGTTCAGTTCATTTTTACATCTGCAGTTGATTGTCCACTGTATTTAAGCCATCTTAGTCACTGTAGAGGCCCCTGGGTACTGGACCTGCTACACTGGCCTATAATCCATTTCTGAAAGAACTAAGATTTTCTAAACTAAAGTTTCTTTGTTTTTCCCCCCATATTTTAAAGTGCCTATGCCCTGAAAAAAATCCTTTTTTAAGGAAAGAAGTCACATGTATTTAAACAATGTAAGATGTATATTGGCTATGGAACCTTATTTGTAAAGGCTATGGATTTATTTGTAAAGAGGATATCACATAGTATAGTGGCATTCAATCTGTAACACTCATTCAAACACTGTGCTCAGATAAAGTGTCATTGGTCACAATAGCTTAAATTGTTTTTTTTTCCCTCAGACTTCTCTGGCAGATACAAATGTGCTTATATCTGCTTTTTTGAGACTGTGGCCCACTATTGTGAGACCCTACCACCCGTATGTTCTGATGGTCGTGGCACCATTAGCAGGCCTAGGTACAGATTTGTCGATATGAGCAGCAGCCTTAAAGAACAAAATATCACAGTCATTAAAATGGTAAAAGGAATATTGTTGCACACACAGAACAAGGAAGATGACAAACTACATGTGCTTTATTGGGGTATGATGTCAACTACAACATGAGGGTAGTGGGGGTGTGGAGAATGGGACACATATGCAGGAGCTGTGAAATCACAACAGGATGTTACCACCTCAAGCTTTACTGTAGGTATGGGGTTCTTTGGATGGTGCGCTGTATTGGCTTTCTGACAAATGTACTGTTTTTTTGCCAAATAGTTTGATTTTGGTCTCATCTGACCTTAATATCTTTTCCACTTGGCCTCAGAATCTTAAAGGTGCATTTTGGCTCAATTAAGCAAACCTCCCATGTAAGCCGAATTTGTGGAGCACTGATGATATTGTTGTCACATGAACACAATGACCACTTTTTGCCATAAATTCCTATAACTGCTTCAAAGTTGCCAGAGGCTTCCTGGTAGCCCCTCTGACCGGTTTTCTCCTTCTCTTCCATCTGGGGAGGGTCCTAATAGTTCCAAACACTTTTCACTTCTCACTTGGGCATGTCCACAACTTTCCTTGGGATCATTTGATAGTGCCTTGCCACCCATATTTACTTCCAATTGCAGTATCAAGCACTGGGAATGCTCCAGAAATAGCTGTTTTTATGCTGAACTAAACAAAACTATTACAACTGAACACAGTTGGAAAGGAGAAGGTGATTACTTATGCCTGATTGAGATAACAAGCATTTTTATGAGGAGGTGGATCCTTTGTCCATCTCAGTGATTGTTTATTTACATATTTCTTTATTTGTCTAGACTGTTGCTATCATATCTTTTACTTGGATGTTATAAGTTGCACTGAGTAAATGTAGCAGGAAAAATTGTTTTTTTGTTTGTGTCTTCATTTCAGATCGCAAAGCAACAAAATGTGAAGATTTTGAAGGGGCTTATTCTTTTCTATACCTACTGTATTTTTGGCATATATACATCCAATTGTACATACATCCTTTTGTATGTACATGTAAGCCAGTTGTCAAAATATAAAAAATGTATTGTATTCTACAATACACTGAGAATCACCACTGGACTTCCACCTAACATCTGTCACATCTTTTTATAACAAGTAAGGAGAATGTTTTTGAACATGTTAATAATGTATTTGTGATATATTTAAAATTATCATATTTTTCTTTGCTAAAAATCACTACCTGTTAGCATCAAATAAATTTGTGAACATGAACATTACTTCACTTAGTCATGTGTGTCATGTCTCCTTTTTTGATTTTGACAATTCATGTATAGACAGTTATTGGTAAGTGAAACATTTTACAAATACAGCACCATATAAGTGGGAAGTGTAAATAATCAGCAACATGCAGGAATGTTAAATGATGATATCTAAACAAATTTGGCAAAAAATAGGTTGAATAGCAAGCAAGCTAGGGCCAATTTAACCTCATCATATCTTAATTTATGTGTATTTATTTACAATTATACCATATCAGTATGGTGGAGGTGCAGACACATTGCCATGACTAAGAATAACAGTCAATCCGGCATCTGTGTATGTGCGTATTACTATGAATCAGGTCACCACTGTGCCTGATCAGATGAATGAGGTAGAGGGGGAATGATAAATTGTGCAGCAACTGATGGCCTAAAGTCTGTAAAAGTCTGTAACTCTACACCAATATTAAGATGCTGCATAACAACACAAATCAAGCCTCAGTGTTCTCCTCAAGGTAAATCTGAAAGTCAGTGATGATCAACACATGCATTATCTCCTTTGTTATGCACAGCAACTTCAAAAGATAAGATTACCCTTAATTAGTCTCATGGTTGGGAAATTTGCATATATGCAAATATGCGTATATTTAGAGAGAGAGAGAGAGAGAGAGAGAGAGAGTTAAACCACCGTCCTAATATTGTATATATATTTCACCCTTCTGCCCCAAAACAGCTTTGACCCTTCAAGGCATTGACCAAGAGCTGCTTAGTGTAAGCTTAGTGTAAGCAGCTCTTAAGTTCAGTAAGCTGCGAGATGGGTCCTCCATGGTTTGGACTAGTTTGCCCAGCACATCCCACAGATCCTTAATGGACATATTTGCAGTGTGGCAGAGCGCATTATCCTGCTAAAATAAATGACTAATGAATATCATTGCCAAGAAAAGGTGTACTTTGTCTGAAACAATGTTAAGGTAGGTGGTACATGTCAAACACCATCTACAAGAATTCCAGGACCCATTTTTTTTTTACATGTGTTTACACTTGTAAGGTTTATTTGTTTATTTAAAGATATTTTTTACACATGTTTTATTACTTAATACTAGCCTTTAATTTTCTCTTTAATTTATTGTAACTATATCGCACGATCTCATAAACATTTCGATGACACAAATCACTAGTCATTGTACTTGTATAACTGTGTATGTGACAAATAAAGAATCTTGAATGTTGAACCTTGAACGTTTTCCCAGCAGATCATAGCCTGGAGCATTACCCTGCCTCTGCTGGCTTGGCTTCTACCCTTCTCAAACGTCTTTGTCCTGGGGTTCCAGTCATGTCAGGCTTTGGGGTTGCAAGGGCCTGCATAGGACTATGCCCCTAGCGCATGCCCCCGACCATCCCCACCCCCCTGCTTGTGCGCCTGGATAGATAGATAGACAGCTAGATAGATTATTATTATTACTGTTACTATTATTATTATTATTATTATTATTATTCCACTACTACTGTTATTATTACTATTGGTATAAGTATTATTAGGCCTTATGCCTACATAAGAACAGTATTAAACAAGACCTAACAGGGGTGCTTTGGCTGAATTTGAGATTATTGAAAAATGACCTGTAAATATATGGATGTGTAGTAATTAGGCTATTATTATTATTATTATTATTATTATTATTATTATTATTATTAAGCACTACAACGCCTTCACTTCCTGAGGAGACTAAAACGCGCCAGTCTACCACCACCTGTCCTCACCACCTTCTACAAAGGAACTGTTGACAGCGTGTTGACCAGCTGCATCACTGTGTGGTTTGGGAACTGCAAAGCACAAGAGCAGAAGTCCCTACAACGCATAGTAAGGACAACTAAGAAGATCATCGGGATCTCCCTCCCCTCAGTCCAGGACATCTTCAAGACACGCTGTCTGAACAGAGCCTCTGCTATTGTAAAGGACCCTTCCCACTCATCACATACGCTGTTTGACCCCCTGCCATCAGGTAGAAGGTTCCACAGCATCAGGACAAACACAGCCAGGTTCTGCAACAGCTTTTTCCCCCAAGCTGTCAGACTCCTGAACTCCCTGTCACCACCCAACTCCAGATCCTCTTAAACCCCCATCCAGTGCCCTCAGCCCCCTCCCTCCAGACATTGCACATAATTATGCTCTGCCACTTTGTACTTTGTACTCTGCTACAGACATTAAGCATTGTTTGTACTGAACCTTTGCACATATACCCTGAACACTGAACATACATACAGTATACTCTTGGACATCCTTGGCGTCTTTGCACTGCACTATACTACCTCAATATATATCTGCTGCTCTCTACCTCAAAGTATTTCTCCCGCTGTCCTCCTAAATGAATATATGTTGCACTGTTACTTGTTACAGTGTCTTGTTTTACTTTTTGTCTTCATGTCATATGTTACTTTTTTTCTTGTAGTCTTCGTGTTTGTTTTTTGTGCTGTCCATGCACCTGGGACTGTAAAAAACGTAATTTCGTTCAATCATATACTGTGTATGTGAATGGATGACAATAAAAGCCAACTTGACTTGACTTGACTTGACTTGATGGGCTTATGCCTATATATGAGAACAAAGAAACCTAGATTTTTTTTCACTTTTTGTGGTTTTTTACTATACTTTTCAACATAAAGCACTGTCCAGTAACATATAACATACACACACATTTATGATAAACATAAAGGCCTACCAGAGACATAGGACCTGAAACTGAGAAAACCTAGACACCCGTGACTAGATGTAGGCCTAATGGTGACTGATTGTACAGTCCCACCACGAACCTGAAGGGGAGCATGCACCTGAGAAAACTGACTGTACTTGTTTTGATAAGGTGGACAAAGGAGCAAACTCTCGCAGATGGGAACGCTTAACATTCTGCAATGTTGAAACAAGGGAGCAGAAACACTGGGAGCAGAAAAACTGAGAGCAGAAAAACTGAGAGCAGAAACACTGAGAGCAGAAACACTGA
>JBBPCZ010120810.1:7500-15672 GCA_037974445.1 Brycinus macrolepidotus | reverse complement strand
GAGCAGAAACACTGGGAGCAGAAAAACTGAGAGCAGAAACGCTGAGAGCAGAAACGCTGAGAGCAAAAACGCTGAGAGCAGAAACACTGAGAGCAGAAAAACTGAGAGCAGAAACACTGGGAGCAGAAAAACTGAGAGCAGAAACGCTGAGAGCAGAAACGCTGAGAGCAAAAACGCTGAGAAACACTGAGAGCAGAAACACTGAGATCTGAAACACTGAGAGCAGAAACACTGAGATCTGAAACACTGAGAGCAGAAACACTGAGAGCAGAAGCGCTGAGAGAAGTCCTGATCTGACTGAATTTTGACTGGTGCAGAAGCTCCACGGACCGGCAGTAACCTTATCACGGCCCATAGTTTGAGGAACTGCATCCTGGCCCCATCTCTTCCCCATGTAAACCCGTGCACATGAAGCAAAAGAAACTGTGATTCATCAGACCAGGCCACTTCCTTCCATTTTCTCCATAGGGCAGTTCTGATGCTCATGTGCTCATTGTAGATGCTTTTGTCGGTGGACCAGCATGGGCACTGTACAGTCTGGAACTACGCAGCCACATTCACTGCAAACCATCATGGCAAACCCCAGCAAAGGTTTTGAAACCTTTCAATCATAACCAGTTTCTGGGGGATCGGCCCAGAAAGGTTAGCCTCTGCTCCTTGGGTGATCATGACCCTGTCGCTGGTTCTCCGGCTGTCCTTTCTTGGACCACTTTTGGTAGGTACAACCACTGCATACCAGGAAGACCCCACAAGACCTGCCATTTTGGAGATGCTCTGTCCTAGTCATCTAGCCAACACAGTTTGGCTTTTGTCAAAGTTGCTCAGATTCTTACACATTTGTCCTGTTAATTCATGTTATTTACTTCACGTGTCAGTGGTTTCAGTGTCGCTTTTTGCTGAAGGAATGCCACATCACCTGTTCTTAGGTTGAAAAACAGCCAGGTAGGATACCTTAAACTGCACAAAGAGCCACCATGATCAACAGTCACCTATTAAACACCATTGCTTTGCTGAATAAGGAAGCAAACTTAGCAGGATATATGTGAGAGTAAACCTAAACCCTTATCATGAGGATAACATGGAAATTTTTAACAAATACTTCCTCCTCCAAACACATGACATACACCTTCCTGTTCCTTGTAGTGTGTAGAGAACTATCACACATAACGAATGCTTTAGGCCTTCATTTGAGGCATCTACTGTTAAAATAAAAATTCAAAGCCAGTGATGTTGCCTAAAAATATATAGAAAAGAAAATCAGGATGTTCTGGTATTCTAGATCTGTGGTCACCAGCCCAACCCTCCGACAGTACCACTCAGAAGTTTGAGCACACTTAACAGTTTTTCTTTGAACTATTTTTCATATTTTAGAAGTGAGCAAAACTTTAAAGTAGCATATAGAGAATTAAGTGAGCAAAAAAGTGCTCCAAACTATATTTTATATTACATACATGCAGCTGTAGACACACTTAGTACACTATATGAACGAAAGTATTGGGACACCTGACCCAAAAAACATTCCTCCCCAAACTGTGTCCACAAAGTTGGAAGTATGGCGTTGTCCAAAATGTCTTAGTATGCTGAAGCATTAAGATTGCCCTTCACTGGAAGAGAGAGGCCACCTGAATTCAATAATTAAGAGGTGTGTATGAATACTTTTGTCCATATAGTGTATTTTCTACAGCAGCTACATGACGAGCCAACTGGGATGCTTTTCCAAAAGAGGGGGATACACATGTTTGGAAATAAATTCAAACGTACATCAACTTGATTGTTCATATTTGTCTTAGTAGCACATTTCAGCTATATATGCATAAACCTTTAAATAAAAATGTTTTTTTTTTTAAGATCGAAAAACATGCATTCAAACCGGTGGATCTGCATTTTTGGAAACCTTTTCCGTACAACAAGCCAGCATTCAAATTCACGAGCTGAACTCACCATGTCAAAACAAGAACAGACTATGGACTCTTCAGCTAATAGCTTTAGCCTGATACTGTGTATCTTCAATCAAAATGTGTATGAATTTATTTCCAAATGTGTATTTCTAAATATGCGGCTTATCATGAAGCTGCTGTAGAAACAACAGGCCTTCATCTTGTCTAATATCTTCTTAAATAGCTGACTATTATATTAGATTACGTTTCAGCCTATATAGCTGAGGCAGTGATGTCTAAAATCTAACATCGCATTTACACCTTCAAACTGCTTTACTTGCTAAACAACATTCAAACAACAGAAATCAGTTCTCTCACAGCATTCCACTACTTCTACCAGCTACACCCAAACATAGCACTAAAATCTGCTGAATGTTCTGGTGAAAAGCCTACAGATGGCAAACTGCAGTCTGCAATATCACTTCTCCTGATAATCTTACAAAATTGTAAAAATTGCAGTCTGCTGAAGCTGCAAATACACAGAACCAAAAGGACCAATTATATATATTTTTATATAATAAGGTTTTTTAAGATTCATTCAGCTTTATAATCAACTTTTTACACTTTTCTGCCGCAAATCTGATGACCAAGAACCCTTTTGGCATGTTTAAATCTAAGAATGTCAAGCTATCAAGTGAAAAGAACAACAGCAGTGAAAGGTGGGGGAGCGGTGGTGGCCTTTTGGGTAGGATACTTGCCTCTGGACCGAGAGGTCATGGGTTTGAATCCTACTTTCAGCATACCACCACTGGGTTCCTGACCAAGACCCTTAACCAATATAAAATGCATACAACTAGCTTGAAGCTTACATAAGATTAGTAATACCACCAGTGCAAAAGGGAAATTATGTTAACGGAGGCTTAAAAACATACCAGTGAAATTTTCCACAATAAACATTGGTGTATTTATGGCTTAAACATTGACTTTTTAGAGGCATTAAGTTCTGAAAAAAATCATCCTGAAAAAAAAAAAAAGCCCAAAACCATATTTAACACACAAGTCACAAACCAGTATGACCTACAACAGGCAACATGCTTTTTTTGCCCTGTATTTGATTAGGAGGTAAAGAAGAAATTTGCACTCCTATTAGGCTACAATAGCATCAAGTTCAAGTTCAGCTTTATTGTTGTGTATGAAAATCAGAAGAAAATACTTGTGCCTTAACATAAAAGGGAAACCCCCACAGACCAACAAGGACACTACAGACATACACTATATACACTTTGTGCATGTATGTATATATTAAAAACACAACAAACAGTACAAAATCAATACATATTTTCAACAGCAATGTGCAGTGCAGATAATTGCATCAGCTGTTCAGCACGAAACTGGTACTGAGATGTGTTGTGTGGTTTGATACTTTTTTACATTTCACAATAATAAACAGGACACGAACAGGGAAGCGGTGTCTTTACTTTTGCATCTAGTAGTGCATATGTTATGAAGCCACAGTAGTTTGGTGCAAATTATTTCTTCTGCTCTTTTTACTGTCTTTCTCATGAGAAATCCACACTGTGATACAGCTTGTCAGTTATGGTACAGCAATAAAAGTTTTCAGGAGCTTTCAGGCTCATGCCGAATCTACCGAGATGCCTCAGAAAGTAGTCTCTTCCGTGCTTTAATAAGGACACAGTAGGTGTTAAGAGACTCTGTGAGGGTGTCAACAATTTCAACAGATGACCCATTGATGGAACCAAGAACTTGATTTTTTCTGATCTTTCTAAAGTCAACAATGATTTCCTTTGTCTTACTGATAATTAGAGAGAGGTTGTTCTCATGCCACCATATGGCGAGCTCTTCTACCACTCTCCTATAGGTTGTGTAATCAGTGTTACTTACTGGTGTGATGTGGTATCAAATTTTGTGATGCTGTGACCATATTTATTGTTGAGACAGCAGCCCTGAGGAACGCTAGGCCTAAGAACTAAGTCGGTAAAGTGTAATGGATCAAGGTTAGCAGGAATGTTACATTTTATATATGATGTAATCAACTTTTCCAGGCACTTTGTAAAAACAGAGGTCAAAGCAATACACCAGTAATCATTTTTTTTGGTAATTCTGTTTGCACAATTACTTCTGTTCCTTTTAAATTCTTTACCTTACCTTTATTCCTCTTGTTGCACTGAGCATGTATATGACAAAAGAATTTCCCTCGGGATAAATAAAGTTCTTTCTTATCTTATCTTATCTTATTAAGGCAAAAGGCTGGTGTTTAGTCTAGGCCCAATGGTGGTTTTCCTAAAACACATTGGAACCACACAAAATGACAGGAACAATTAAACATATCACTATAAACCTGAATGTTTGAAAAATTCTTAAAATATATTATGAATATTCTCACCAATGGTTTTAAATAAAATAATACAAAGCAGTGCACTATATTGTTACACTCTTATTCAGAACTCTCTCTCTCTCTCTCTCTCTCACACACACACACACACACACACACACACACATCCCTTCCTCGTACTTAAAGTTGCTGTGGAGATATTAATGCAAACCTAATTCCCTCTTTTTAAGGCGCAGTCACACTTTAAAGAGAACCGACACAGTTCAGATCTTCCCGATGAACTTCATGCCACATGATATAAATTTGATGAGGCAAGAATCTGTGGACTAGGATAATTTCACGATAATAGCAAGGGTCATAGGGATCCAGCTGCTTGGCGGGAACATGCAGTCCAGCAGTCCGCACGCCAATGTGAGAAGAGGGTTTTAGCCCAGCTTTTTCCAGACACATCCCCATGTAAACGTCATCTATCGGCAGAATGGGGATGGAATGAGACATGTTGTAGATGGTCCTAGCAGAAAAACGTGAAAGTAGGAAGCCTCCTCCGCCACAATAGGGAGGATATGTGTCAGATTCTTGTACTTGGACTGGGATATAGTATTTACTTGCCTCTGTCCGGATTGGTCCAACATACTGGATCAGGTGTCCAACAAACAAATGTTTGCTGCCATCATTACCATTCAACCCTTGAAGGTACTCCACCATGTTATCCGTGTTGGCAAAAATGTCATCATCTCCATTGAGCAGAAAGTGGGCATTGGGGCACCATTTCTCCATCCACTCCAAGAAAAGGATCTGCTTGAGTGTGAGGTTGAAGAAAGAATCATGGAAGTCCCACTGCAGAATGTCCTGGTGTTCACTGTGCTCCACTTCCAGGAGCTTGTTCAGTCTCAGCTTCTCAAAGCTTTGTCCAGCAGTCCCAGATATAAACACAGTACGAATCCAAACACCATTCTGCAGCCTTTCTGCAGCCCATGTTTTCCTCAAAACGTCTCGCCTGTCATAATTGGGTGGAGAACTTTTGATAACCAACAAAAGAAAGACATCTTTGGAGTTCGTTGGACCACCACACTTGTCTGGAACATTGAGCAACATTGGGAAATGCCGACAATGGCGATAAAACAGGAAGTCCTGAATGTGGATGGGCAGGGAGGAAAATCCTGCGACGCTGGAAGCAGATAAATTGCGTTCGCATTTAGGAGGTAATCTTAAGAATGGTACATGTGTTCTAACTTCAATTTTCTCATTCAACAGTTCTTCTAATTCTGCAGTTCCCTCTTGGTTCTTGTCCCGGATGTCTGTTCTCAGCAGTATGACCAAACACAACATGCCAGTGATCAAAAGAACTAACATCTCCAGCCTCAGCCTCCTCATCTTTATCCCTGGGTAAAGAGAAGACAGTTAACAAGCGAGAATTTTAAAGCGAAAATGAAATGATGCATCTACAACATCATCAGTATAAGTCATGCTAAAATAAGCTCCTCGTTCAAAATATAAGTCATGAATCATTTCTTCTCTAATACTTTAGTGTCTCCTTGCCTTCTGCATCAATTTTGTTAGATAAAAATTTACACCAGTCTTTTAAGGGTGTTCCTTTCCCCTTTTTCACATAGCCAATTTCCAACTTCTCTTAAATTCAATTCAATTAAATTTTATTCATATAACACTTTGTACAACCAATGTTGTCACAAAGCAGCTTTACAGAGTCCAAGTCCGAGCCCCCAGTGAGCAAGTCGAGGGCGACAGACGTGAAGGAAAAACGCCCTAAGCTGGAGGAAGAAACCTCAGGAGAAACCAAGACTAAAAAAGGGGAACTCAGGATATTATGTACACATTAGAGCAACTCTGTATTAACACGCTAGGCGTCTTGTTGGACATGAAGGAGTTAACAGTTTGACGGGTTTAGTTGAACTTTGTGTCTGTAGACATAGGTAAAGCCAATGATTTGATCAACATATAAAGTTGCTTAAATCCAGATGTTTATGACCATATAAGAACACTTTCATCAGGTTTTGATGTAAAATCTTAGTCAGAAAAGTTTTTCGGTGATACATCTATTGTGTGAACTTAATACATATGCTACACATTTGCATTCAGTTAAAATGAATAGAGACCCTATTTCTGTCTACAAATATTTGGTGTGAAAAGACCTCATCCTTTTCACACAGTACTTTAGACCAGAGCATCAGAGCATCATGCTACGTTTAGTTGCTGTCAGAGGTGTGTGCAGTAGTGTAACCCCACACATCAGTAAAAGAGTTACATAATTTCATAGTTTTATCTGAAAACCTCATGTATGTTTCCTCAAAAAATATTGTAAGACATTGTTGAGCTGATAATATTAGTCATTACTGACATCCTGAAGATTTAGCACTGCATTGGATACTGCGTCGATAATCAGTAACTTATCTAAATTATGGCATCACCAGAATTCAGTCTGGTTATGGTCTGACAACAGGGAACAATCTTTCACACTGAAGCCTATTAAAAACCCAGTTAGCGACTGCTATTTATACTTGGTTATACTGTTATACTGTTATACTGTGTATACTGTGTATCAAGATTCTTTATTTTTCACATGCATAGTTATACAAAGGACAACACACAGTGAAATGTATCCTGAACCGCTCCTTTTATGACTGTGCAAACATTATAAAATAAGTACAATTTTAAATTAAACACAAATAAAAATAAATAAATACATCAAAATAAATAAAAAAATAAAAGTATACTGGTTATATTGTCTATTCTGTCATACTATTTGCACAATTCTTTAAGAACGCACAATCCTTTAAGAATGTATACTCAATCTGCTATTTTCACTTGTTTCATACTGTTTTATACTGTTATACTGTTTACACTGGCTATACTGGCCATACTTTTTGTACACTTTATTTTACTTATATTTATGCACAGTGAGCTGTCCACACACTCAGGAGAGGTTAAATCACACCCCTACCTTATTTTATACTTCTTATTTGCACTGTTTTGTTTGTTTCACAATGTCTTATGTCTGTTACACTATATGTATTACTATAACCTTAGCTTCGCCTTTCCTCTCTCTGTATACTGTATATGGTTGAGATGACAATAAAGTTCACTTTGACTTTGACTTTAGACTTTGACTATACTTAAAATCACCATCTGCTGATGATAATTACATCAACACAGGCGGCACTGGTAAGACTTATGAAACACCATAATGGTAAAAATAAGAAAAACACATTACTATTATTTCACGTATCAAAACCTACGATTTAGCTTGGGGATAACACAAAAAGCTTTCCTCTGAAGAAAACAGATGAAAAATAAGAACATAGGAGGTAAATAACTAAACCTCTGGGTGACTCCATCCTCAGTAGTGAAATAAAAACAGATGACATGAGATAAAATCTCCATCAAAAAACAAAATTCATTACTATTAATTCGTAATTCATTTTCTTATTTCACCATTTGCCCCTATAAAGCCCCTAAAAAGCATTCAATATTCATCACAAGTTCACACTGATGACGGTTGCTTTGCAAATTGAAATTTAAAACCAGAGAATCTCTTAAACATAAAACCTTATGTTAGTATTAGGGCTGGGCAATTTAACACGTTATTATCATGTTAACGCATTATTTACTTAATGCCGACAATTATTTAATCGTGCATTAACGCAGTTTTTATTATTACTTTTATTTTGAAAGTTTGTTGCTTTTTTTGTGCTCGACCACTTCACCTCACTCTAACAGGGGCACTCTACTGAACATAGACTGTTTCTGCTGCTCCCTGTTAAAAGAAAAATGTTTCTGCTGGTACCTGTTCAGAAAAAAAAAGAAAACAGATTTATAAATGTGAACTTGTTGTTGCTCGGAAGGGGCCTGTTATAATGTTCTGATCGTGGCTTTGGCCTCTGAGGGGAACTTGTTTTTCTATAACAAACTAGATAAAACGTGAAT
>JBBPCZ010120810.1:0-2500 GCA_037974445.1 Brycinus macrolepidotus | reverse complement strand
TTCCAGTTCATCCCAAAGGTGCTGCATGGGTTTGAGGTCAGGGCTCTGTGCGTGCCAGTCAAGTTCTTTTACATCGAACTCATCCAGCCATGTCTTTATGGAGCTTGCTTTGTGCACTGGGGCACAGTCATGCTGGAATAGAAAAGGTTCTTCCCCAAACACTGGGTCCACAAAGTTGGAAGCATGGCGTTGTCCAAAATGTCTTGGGATGCGGAAGCATTAAGATTGTCCTTCACTGGAAGTAAGGGGCCTAGCCCACACCCAGAAAAACAGGTGTCCCAATACTTTTGTCCAGATAGTGTATCTTGGATTCAGATTCGTTCAGAATAAAAGTCACTTACAGTTGGAAAAACATGATTATGGTCTCAAAGGGTTCATTTTCAGAGGTCAGTCAGATGAACAATCTTCTACAGAAGAGACTGGTCATCCAAAAGCCAGGCAAAATGTTTATAAAGTATAATTTAAATTGATTAGGTCATTGTAGGGCTCCATTCACATCGCTATCCACATCCAGGGGCTTTTTCGTTTTGTTGGCTTTGTTCTAGTGCTGGATTGGCATTGACAGTCAATATTTGTCGTCTGACACACAGAATTTTCCATCTTTGCACACACTTCTGCACCACCACACTCATATAGCACATCCCCCCTCATTTCCTTTTGTGCAACTGCTTCCTGTGTGCTAAAAGAAACCAATAGCCAAATATTCGGGCGGCTATTAGAAGAGAACGGACTATTAGTTAGTAGATAATTATGTAATCATTTAACTTCTTTTTCCCTGAAAAACATGAAATAATGAATACATCTACAAATATATTTTAGTGTCTTGAAGACATTATGTAAATCTACCTTATACAAATAACCAAATGAAAAAAACAAAACAATAAAAGAGTAATTAGAAAAAACTTTTTTTTTAAAGTCTCATTAAACTTTAAGGCTTCTTTTCAAACTGTCAAAATAATAATTATAGTAATCAGCTGTGACAAATGATGAGTAGTAGAAGAAGAGGAGGCAATTGTGAAATTCATTATACTCCATTAAAATGTAAGAAAATGAGCACAAGTAGTCCATGAAAAAAGAAAAACTGAACTACAAAAAACAACAAAGGAGCCTAGTTAATGACTAAACAAGGACAAGACGCGAACGGAACAAACAAATACATTCGATCACTTCCTACTTCCCTTGTTTAATAAAGGAAAGCCTTTACGTTTAAATTGAAGATTACGGAAAAAAAATAACTGAAACATACATTTA
Organism: Brycinus macrolepidotus; assembly: GCA_037974445.1. Taxonomy (NCBI): domain Eukaryota; kingdom Metazoa; phylum Chordata; class Actinopteri; order Characiformes; family Alestidae; genus Brycinus; species Brycinus macrolepidotus. Next base: position 1,249 of record JBBPCZ010120810.1, on the reverse strand, counting down.
GATTTTTTTTTATGGTCCGTTTTGATTTTGGGGTTGACCCCGAAATCCTTTACAATCAAGCATTTCATTCTTCTGACCACAGCAACCTTATCTGGAGCCCAAAAAAACAAACCCACCAGTCGGAGACAGGCAAGCGAAAACAACAGCGGTAACGTCAACTTCAGAGTCGGCACTGTACCTGAAAATGGAAAAAAAAAAAACTAATTTAAAATACAGAAAGCACTTTTAGGTTTTGAAAAGCTTTTTCCCAGCCAGAAAAACACTATTTCTGTACAATAAAAGTATATGAACTTGTGAGGATCAGCTAAAAGGACATCAAAAATTTGTTCCCATAACAACTATATCAGCACTGTTGTGCATCTCTGTCTCTGTATTTGTGCATGCAAACCAAACCACAGCCTCATCTTAGCTGCTCACCACAACATATTTCAGTTTGACTGAAGTGACGCGTATTCAAATGAAAGAACCCCTCGAAAAACACCCACTAGCATACACAAGCCCATTTAGCCAATTCAGCAAGAAGTCTGAAAAGAAACAACTCAGACAATAACAGTCTGAGAGACACCAGCTACACACACAGACAGACATATAGATCAATCATCAGTAGTTCTTTTTTTATAAGGTTAATGTAGCCAAAATATACAGAAAGTGTACATTTTAATAAATATAGGGTAAGGTCCATATGATGTCCAGTTTGGGGGGAAATGAAAGGGTATTCATTATTTTGAACCTTAGCTTTGATTTTCTTGCTTTTTTATGTGCAGTTGTCTTACTATGTGCAGTATCAGGTGACGTTTTTTCTAAATTGGTGCTGAATCACTTCATTATGTACGATATTTTATGTGCAATAGTCTTACATGTGCAATATCAATATTACTGAAATACTACTGATCTCTAGTGCAATAACATATTCCTAACCACCATCTGTGTCATTAGATTTCACTTAACTGTAAGTTACTTTTCTATAGTATTTATACCCAGCATTTGTGTATTTTTTTCCCTACAGATTTTTATTGGATTTATTTAGACTTTATATTTTATATAGTTCTTGTCTCTGTGTCTCTGTGTGTCTTCGCAGTCATAACATACACTACTCACAAAAAGTTAGGGATATTTGGCTTTCGGGTGAAATTTATGGAAAACGTAAAAAGTTCAGACTAAAGTGATATTATATCATGAAAGTAGGACATTTAAGTAGAAGCATGCAGTGGTGATTTCCTCATCTCAAACAATTTGTTGAAACAAAAGC
>JBBPCZ010120809.1:0-10165 GCA_037974445.1 Brycinus macrolepidotus | reverse complement strand
TTAGGTACAGAGCCTCTAATTAAGTAGATTATTTTTTTTAATCGAGGCCCACCCCCAATATATATATATATATATATATATATATATATATGTATATATGTATGTATGTATGTGTGTGTGTGTGTGTGTGTGTGAGAGGGATTCTTCAAGAAAGAAATGGACATTCTTACCTTACTAATAGACCTCTTGGTGAATGCTATAGATGTCTGGGGTATACCATTGACTACACTGGAGGGAGAGTCGTAGGGAAGTCTGGATAGGCTTCTGCAAAATGACGGAATGTATCATGAAATTAGTGTGTGGGTGACTGTGTTTCCACAACATGTTCCAGTCAAAATGTGCCCTTTAAGACCATGATAAGAAGACAATGAAGCGTTCAGAATCACTAAACAACGTTCTCCATGCTGCTGGGTATGTGGGCGCTAATGCAATTCCAGAAAGATTATTCATCGCCAGTGTGAAATGATCGGCTTCTGGTCACACTTGAACGAACTGCCTGGGGTTTGACACTGGATTAAAGGGCCCATATCACAGTAAATCACTTTTCCCTTTCCTTTCTCCTCTGAAATAAACAGTTTGACATACAAACCTCAAATGAATACAGACACTGAATAGAATCTAAGCTGCAAAAAAGGCCTAAATGCTAAACGACCAAGAACAACCGTTTTAAAGGGATCAGATAAAAAAGACTCTCTGTGACTCTTTCTGGCACATAAACCACACAAATATTTTTAAAATGCATTAAAAATATAGAATCTAGGCGCTTTAACTATTCATGTGGAACTAAACGATGGTGCATTGGGTGCAGAAGGACCTGCTGGTACCCACCTTGACCTTTCTGTAGTGTCCTTCTCTTTCTCTCCTTTCTCTTTCTCTCCTCTTCCTCTCTCTTCCTTCCATCTTTCTCCTGTTCCAGTGCTCCTCGAGCACCATTCCGATGGCCCCTTTTCTCGGCCTCTGAGATTGGGTGGCGCCCCCTGCTGATCTGGAGGTTCCCCGCCTTGACTCAGTCTCTGTCTGCTCTGCTCCATCTCCGCCTTCAGTCGCTCCGCTTGACTTTCGGCTTCTCTCCGTCCATCCTGGGCCTCGGCCAGCCGCCTCTCCCAGTCCAGCTGGGCCTCTCTGAGCGTGCTCAGTTCCTCTTCCGCCTCCACCCTCACTCTGTCCGCCACCACTAGCGCCACCTGCAGGTCAGACTGGAACTGCAGCCACTCACTGCGCTCGGCCTGGAAAAACACACATGAAGAAAGTCATACCTTAGGAGGCCTTCATCAGTGGTCAGGTTCTGACCTCAGAACAGCCCTTGGCTGGATATTTTTGAGTGGTGGACCACTTTCAACCTGTGGTCAGAAAGTGTGGCAGCAACAGAGGGGCTACAGTCTGTAATTAAGCAATTAGTTGATGATAAAACAAAAACAGTCAACTCATCAATAAAACATTTTAATTTATTATTTTTAACCAACTAATCAGTTCTTCAACACAGTAAGGTTGGTGTTTCTAATAAAGTGGCCAGTGAGTGGAAGCGCAAGGTAGGTGTTTCCAATAAAGTGGCCAGTGAATGGAAATATAATGCAGGTGTTTCTAATAAAGTGGCGACTCAGCAGAAGCACAAAGTGGGTGTTTCTAATAAAGTGGCCAGTGAGTGGAAGGGCAAAGTAGGTGTTTCTAATAAAGTGTACAGTGACTGTAATACTCCAGTTTTAATGTGCTAAAAATAAAGAAAGTGTAGCCTACAGTATAGCCTACCATGTAATCCTCAATTTCAGAGCGGAAAGCAGTGGCACTGGGCGCTCATATCCTGTTCTAGCTCCAGTGGGATTCCCCATAATGCACAACGATATGAGTAACACTCATAACTGGTAACCCAAAAGGACAAATAGACTCATAGCAGCTGCGCACACAGGCTAAAAGAGCCACTGAACAGTCAGATCCACCCTGTCCATGTAATCTAATGCGGTCACCAGGATACTGAACTAGCACAAACTGACCACAGATCAGCCATGAGACACACAAATGAGACACAAACAAATCCTGTTATGACTAATGCAGGACAGCAGCCTCACACAGGCTTAAAGTGATAGTTTGGCAAAGAGCGATTCAGATTTACACAATGCACAATGTGAAATGAGATGTGATTGGTGCAAGAATGGTCTATACAAATATTATATATATATTTCTCTTGCACAGATATAATTTGTGGTAAAAGAAATTTATTTGTAATTTTTCATCTCTTTTATTACTGCCTGCTTGTTTTCAGTGTTTCCTCACAGCTGTGCTCACATATCTCACTTTATTCGCAGCCATTTTCTCATCTGCCTCGCATCTTAAAGGTCACTTTCCTTCTGGTCATTTGAAGTTGTTTTTTTCCCATAGAAAAATGTAACTGAAACCAAGGTTCAGTTAAAGTGAGGTCCTTCTTTTGTCTCTTCAGTTTAACCCTTTCTTGCCAGTTTGCATGAAAAGTACAGCCTCATTAGGAGGCCACGTGTTTTTGGACTTCAGATCTCAAAAGCTTGTTTATGTCACTGCTGTTACAGTACCACAATTCTGTAAAATAGTTGACATGTTTTATTAATAATATTTATTTACCTTTGGTCATGGACACCTCAAGGTCAGGGCCGAAGGCAAGTGTTTTGGTCGAGCTGCAAGCTGATGGCTCTCACTGCTCTCCTTCTGCAGTGTTCAAATGACGACACTGCGCAAATACCTGTTATAAATTATATTTCCTTTTTGAAGAATATATCATGCTAGGGTGGACAATATGGTGATCACTGATAAGTAATATTTTTTCAGTAAGTAGAAGTACAAGGCAGGTGTTTTCAATAAAGTGGCCAGCTTGTGGAAGTACAAATTTGGTGATAAAGTGGCCAGTGAGTGGAAGCAGAAGATAGGTGTTTCTATTAAGGTGGCCAATTTTTTTAAACAAAGAGGCCATTGAATGGAAGTACAAGTTAGGTGTTTCCAATAAACTGGCCAGTGAGTGGAAGCACAAGGTAGGTGTTTCTAATAAAGTGTCCAGTGAGCAGAATTACAGGGAGGGGTTTCTAATAAAGTGGCCACTGAGTGGAAGCACAAGGTAGGTGTTTCTAATGAAGTATCATATTGTCATGTAACCAATATGATATTTTATCACTATACATCCCAAAGCAACACTTTTTAAATTAGCTTTCACTTTTCTTAGTCATTGGGTTTTCATTTTACTCGTGTTCAATATTACCAAGCGTGAAGGTTAACGTGTTTCCTCCAAGTCACATGAAGCACCACCACATCTTTTCAAACTGCTGCTAACGCAACATCATTGGACTCTACACGCTTGGAGGAGGACACTAACTGCCAATTATGTTACATCAGCTAACAGACACCTGTACTGGCTAGTTTTACACTGAGTGATGGGAAAAAGAGAGGAGTCGTTATATTTCTTTTATACTGTCAACCCTTAGTCCATAGTAGTGAAATTCAAACTTGATCCACCCACATGTTTTTGTGCCCACCTAAAAGAGCAGTCCCGGTGCCGCTACTGTGGTTAACTCTAAAAACGGGCAAAAGTACAAAATTCAGACATAATTCAGACTTGAAGATATCTGTGTTGCTATGTGATGATCTTTTATCCATTTTTATTGATAACAATAAGTCATACATGATGCTAATTGGTGTGATAATAGCTTCTATTCATTGTTAGCTACACCAAACATGATCAACTGACTTGGGATAAAGGGTTAAATTGTGTACAAAAGATTTTTCGACAGAATATTCCTTTAAATATCAAGTTCCTTTGGAACTGATTTGAATATTGGAGAATGGAGGGCTGTAAAGTGGCCCTCAAGCAGTGGATTTAAGCACCAGGCTTTCACTCGTTGCTTCAAATACCGATTCTGGAGGTCCGCTTCAAACCGTTTTTGAGTTCTAGTTTTGTGATGATGTCAGTGTATGGTGGAAGAAAGGCAGCACTGCCTCGCCTGGTCGCGTCTGTGTGGTTGTTTTGATTTGCTGGAAATCACACATCCCTTTTTTTAAAAAAAAAAAGTGGGATCTATAGCTGTAGTTGTACCATACCATCACCCTAAAATTGAGGCTAGATGTGCCAGGATCTGGGCCGGGGGGGGGTGACTGGGGGGTGAGTGTGTGGAGTCTGCGAAAGCTGCAGGCCCAGGCAGGCTGAGAAACAGGAGGAAAGAGGAGGGGAATGTTCCAATTCAAAAGAGGAGCCTCACAACCCGAATCGGTACATACACATACAACCAACCACACTAGGCTATTACTAAATATGGTATTGGAGAAAAACATACGGCTATACTCCATCACACACACTCTCTCACACACACCAGGAATGCATGCTTACTCGCTCGTTCCCAAACGTGTTCATGCAACGAGCGAGTTGCTCAATACAGGCCAGAGGAAGGCGGGATCTGAGTCAGGGCTCAGCAGACTCCGGTACAGTTTACTGTATAAAAAACCACAAACGTGAACGTAATGATAATAAACCCGAAGCCCGTTTATACACCAGAGAAGATTCACTGATACATCTGGGACACATTAAACAGTTTCAGAACAGGGATCAGGAACCGGATCATGACTGTTGATTAGTCACGTCAGGGATATTACTGAACAACCTTCTGATGCAAATTATCATTCTCTTTTATGGGCCACTTGACTGTACTCACTGGTATTTCATCATTCCATCATTCCTAAACTCACTGTAATCTGTGGTTGCTTCACAATGTGTACAAAAAGATTTTGCTTCATTACAGGCTAAAGAAACATCACTGATTAACAGCGCACAGACTCGCTTTAAACATCAACTAGAAATACTACAATTTCACAAGCTCATGAGGTCTAGGAGTAACATGGACGAGCTTGTCCTGAAAAGTAGAATATGGTTTTAGTTTAAAAATTCTTAAGTAATACTGGAAGCCATAAATTAATAACAATAATACTAGTAATTATAATGGTAATTATAATAATAATGCTGCGGTGGGCTGGTGCCCCAATTGGGTTGAGTCCCTGCCTCGTGCCCGTTGGCCCCGGGATAGGCTCCAGGTACCCGCGACCCTAGTAAGGATTAAGCGGTTACAGAAACGTATGAATGAATAATAATAATGGTGATGATGATGGTAATTGCAATAATAATAGTACAGGTGTTCTTATACATTTTCATTCATTTTAATTAAATACCATATTAAATAATGACAAATATAAAACTGTGTAATAGTAATCATATTACTATGTAATTTCTGTCATTTGTATAATAGATGCTATTTAAATAAATAACATTTGTTTGGTATTTTTATTATTGTTAATAATACTGTGCAGTTTAATTAACATTCTGTAATGATTGTGGAAAAATGATTTATTAATAATCATCATCATCATCTTACTATTATGTGATTTTAATTTGTGCTATTTTCAAGACTCAAAAGTTTATCAGTTATTGGGGGCAGTTGCTGATGTTCACCTCAGTTTATTTATTTAACGTTTATTTAATGTGAACTGAATCATAAGCATAGAAAGTCACAAAGAACTAACATAATGTCATAATCATCAGAATATCATAAGATTTATAGTGATATGCTAATTTGCAAGGTTTGTCTCTAGATGGACATTTAGTAAAACACAGTAAAAAACTTTTTCAATGGGTGGGAAAAGAAAAACCTAAAAATGTGAAAATTACAGAACTGGCTGCTTTTTAGGTATATTTTAAACTTGCCTTTAAAATATGTATTTTTAGAATTTTGATGATTTTGTCTTTAATGTAAACATTTGCACAGGTGACATTCAGTTAGACTCCATCCATCCATCCAGCCATTCATTCTCTGAGCTGCTTATCCTTAACCACGGTTGTGTGTGTGTGTGTGTGTGTGTGGGGGGGGGGGTTGTGGAGCCTATCCCAGCAATCATAGGGCAAAAGGCTGAGAAAAACCCTGGACAGGTCAGCAGTCCATCACAGGACAAACACACTCACACCTGGGGGTAATTTAGCATCTCCAGTCCACCTGACATGCCTGACATGGACTGTGGGAGGAAACCAGAGAACCTGGCAGAAACCCAACCAGACACAGGAGAACATACAGACTCCACACATAAAGGACTTTTGGCCGCCCCGATTGGGAATCGAACCCAGGACCTTCTTGCAGTGAGGACTCCTGGCCTGTAAAGTTTGAAGTCAGTGGGTGTTTGCTCTGCGGAGCTACGGGACTCTAAAGTGTTGGGCTTGGCCTTGTTGAAAAGGGGCCTCCAAGATCTACCTGGGGACCAGATTGAGGCCGGTTGGCCTTTCCCCCACTGAGCTATTGGGCTCAGAAATTTCAGCTTTGTGGGGAGCAGAGCTTCATGCGAGGGCCCGGTGGAAAGGGCTCGAAGAGATCTATGTGTCTGTAATGTTTCATGGCGGTAGGACTTTCCCCTGCCACAAAAAGGTAAAAATTTACATGCTTACAAAACTGACTGCTTCCAGGTACATTTTAAACTTGCCTTTAAAATATTTATTATTAGAATTTTGACGATTTTGTCTTCAGTTTTTTAATGTAAGCATTTGCACAGGTGGGATTTTATCCACTAGGGACTTGGCACGCATATGCGAGCTTACTTTTTTTTTCCCTGTGCGCCAGCTGAAATGGAGGTTTCAATCACACATTACCACCAATGATGGGAGGGTGAAGGCCAGTACACAGATCCTTCGAGTGAAGCGCCAACCAGATCCTTTCAAACTGCTACTCACAAGTGATGGGTGGGAGGGAGGGCCGCCCTATTGTGCTCTCTGAAGTCACAGTCTTTACAGTTCTGAAACGTTCAGGAATATCAAGAGTGTCCGAGAAGAATCGACTCGACTCTCCAGAACACAGACTGAGTGTAAATGTAATTAGTGTGTATTTGAGTTTGTAATCAATAATGTAACTATATCACAACCTTTGAATACGACAACAAAACGCCTCTAATGGTTAATTCAGACCCCGTCGCTCTGCATGCAGCCACATTCAGCGCTCAGAGGAGGCCGGACGCTCTCAGTGGAAGCTGAAGGACACGGAGAGAAAGAGGAGGGAGGTGAGGAGTGACGATGATGGACAGAGCGAGAGAGGAGGAGAGAGAGGAAGGAAAGAAAGAGACTATCAGAGCCAAACAGCCTCCTCCACTGACCCCAAGCCTTCACGCCACAGCTGCTGCTGATTACTGTACACACACACACACACACGCACAGTTTTAGGTGTGTGTGTATGATCATTTGGAGGAGAGTTCACTGACACACTGGGAAAACTCAGGAAACACCACACCCAATCTTACATAGATAAACTTCTCTCTCTCTCTCACACACACACACACACACACACACACACAGTTCAGAGAGAAACTTTGAATGTGTGTGTGTGAGAGAGAGAGAAAGAGAGAGAGAGAAAAAGAGTCATCTGTTGAGTTTTCATTTCCTTCCACACCCTCCCTCTCTCTCTACTTTTTCTTCCTCTCTCCTTCCCACTTAATCTCTCTCTCCCTTTTCCTCTCTCCTCCTTCTCTCTCACTCTTTCTTCCTCTTCCTCTCTGTTCAGTCTCCCTCTCTTTTCTTTTTTATCTGTGTGTGTGTCTCTGTTTCCCTCTTCATCTTTTTCTCTCATTCTTCTTTCTCTCTTTCTGTTTCGTTCTTTGTCTCTCTTTTCAATCTTCATCTTCCACTCTCTGCTTCATCACCTTTCTTCTTTCTTTCTCTCTCACTTTTCCCTCTCTGTTTCCCTCTTCATCTACCTCTCTCTCTCTCTCTCTGCCTCTTAACCTCTTTCTCTCTCTCTCTCTGTTGTGGGAGCTCATGCAGACGTGTATTGCTGTTTTGAAAAGTTCTGCGACTGGTTGGATCTTAAACAAATAATATTCCTGAATTTTAGCAGGAATATACTTTTTATATTTCACCCATATTTCTGTGATGGTTAATCTAATTATCATTATGGGTTAATATCAGATCTGTGTTGGTGGTCCTTCTTTATGAACAACTTTGTTGACTAGTTTGTTCACTAAAATATCTAAAAAAATATCAGAACAGATAAAGTAGTTAAGGAAATGCCTGATGTCCCCTGTTCTCTTGACTCCCACACATGAACTGTTTATTTGCATGAGCATCTGTGTGTGTGTTCTTGTGTTTGTATGTGTTTTCATGTTTTTCATTTGCATATATGAATGCTTACATATATCCAATTCCACAATTCACAGACACACACACACACACACACACACATATATATATATATATAGTACTGTGCAAAAGTCTTGAGCCACTCCTCATTTGTTCCTATTTTGCTTCCAAAGACTTGTTTTCTTCAATGTAGTCCTGAGGAACAGTTCTCCATCAGATGAACAGATAAAGTATTTAAGATTATGTCCCAGTTGATGTCCCCTGTTCTCTTGTGTCCCACGCCTAAACTGTTACGTCATGACAATAAAAAAAGAGAGAGAATGAATGACATATCTTTTTTGAAGAAAAAGATAATCAACGCTGCAGCTGTTTAGTGACAGAGCAGACATTCAATCTTGTTGAACTGTGACAAAGCAATTCTGCATTTATTGGTAGAACTGTTATGTTAGTGACCCGGGACAGGAACGCTGGCCTTCCTGAGCGGTTTGTGATCAAAAGGTTATGTCTCCAGGCAAAGATTTAGCTTTAATCGTCTCTAGTGACGACCACACATCCAGCACGGAGTCCCAGAGCTTCTCAAAGACATTTAAACTAGAATAAAGCAGTCGTGTTGCCAACTGGCTTCGCAACACCGGAACGATGTCTTACAACCGGATGCTCTGGTCACGTGAAAAACATCACGGATTTGGGAAAGTGTAAGCATTTATGTATGCAAACAGACAAACATGAAAACACACACAAACACAAGAACACACACACAAACACACACTCATGCAAATCTGAAACAAAAGCCTAATTCTCTATGTAAACTTATTCCAGACAGGACCGAGGAAAAGAGCTTATTCCTGGAAATCACTGCGGCCCATCTGGAACTGATCCTGTGTGTGTGTGTGTGTGTGTGTGTGTGTGGGGCTGTTCTGTGGCTGGGGATGACCACCCACCTACCCACACACAAACACAAACACACACACACACACACACACACACACACACACACACACAATAACTCCCTGATCCTGTGGTGCGCCTGAGCAAATACTACTGTTGTGAGAGAACATATCCTCTATGGCCCTCGCGACAGGATGTGTGTGTGTGTGTGTGTGTGTGAGTGAGAGAGAGAGAGAGAGAGAGAGAGAGGGAGATATACATGGGCTACTGTCAGTGTGAATGAAGAACATAAACACCAGTTCTCATCTCCAAGCACTTTTTTTGCCTTTGTTTGAAGTGATTTAGTGCTGGAGGCTAATGCAGCTAACAAGTAAAGGAAGCTCATGCACACCAATTAGCATCTGGAAGTCTATATCATCACACACCAATAAAGACCTCTTTATGTGGTTTCTGACACTGTGATATTCTGTTATGTATCAGATTTGTCTATTGTGTGGTGTATAATGATGCTAATTGGTGTATATAAGCCTCCATTACATGTTAGCTACATTAGCCTTGTAGCATTGACGCATGATGCTGGACTGAGCGACTTGGGGAAAAAACTGTAAAAAGAATTTCTCTTTAAACTGTCACTTTAACGAGTAATGACACACTGCTAATTTCAGTGCTGGTTTGAAAAAGCTCAAAAACGGAGTGACAGTTTGGGCCATTTGGGAGCAAAAAGGTTGGTACTATGGCGTAAAAAAGCAAACAGAGACATGAAAACACAGAGGGATGGAGGGAATGGGGGGATTATTTAAGAGCACAGATATCTGATATCTTGTGTTCATGGAGGGTAATATTAAACCCAGTGAGAGGAACTGAAGACATCAACATCATTAGCTCGGCTCTAATGTAACAACTGATTCCTCATAGACAGGCTACTAGACATTAGGATTACTGCAGCAGTCTTGAGCCACCCCTCATTTCTTTATATTTTGCTTTGAATCACCTTGTTAGTGCAAAATACTATTTTATGTCTGTCAAACTGTCTTATCTTTGGCATACTGAGTAGATTAAATGAAAGAAATGGGATCAAATGTTTTGCTGGGACAGGCTGCAAAGTGCCTAAAGATACAAGGAGCCTAGATAAAGGAGTTCCAACCACTCAGCATTCAGCACCACCAG
>JBBPCZ010120808.1:0-10165 GCA_037974445.1 Brycinus macrolepidotus | reverse complement strand
TGGTTTTTCCAGTGTTGATCTGGAGGTAGTTCTGCTGGCACCAGTCCACAAAGTCCCGGGTCAGTTCTGTGTACTCCTTGTCGTCCCCATCCGTGATGAGGCTGAGTATTGCAGAGTCATCAGAGAAGAGTGGAAGCTGTTATAGCTGCAAAGTGGGACCAACTCCATATTGAAGTCTATGTATTTGAATGCAATGTCATTAAAGCCCCTGTTGGTGTCATGGTCAGGCATCCCAATACTTTTGTCCATAGTCTGTATGTATTCTAGCAGGTCCTCTGAACACACAAATGGCTTCATTGATCGATTCTCCAAAATACACCCACAACTGACCTATGATGCATTCTTGAATCACTAACGAACTCTATTCCATTGGGGATTTGTGAAGTAATTCTCAAGAATAAGCTCATATCCTGTATTTTGTCATTTATCAGATTATACTAAACCGAAAGTGTCCAAATAGAATGCGAGGAGGTGTAGTAGGATTTAGCTCTTCAACCTTTTCTGATTCAGAAAAAAAATCCGTAAAGGTTGAGATTACAGCCACGTCGACTCGTTCCGTAACCTGTCATTAAGCCCATTCTTCATACTGTATTTCATCTGAATTTGGCCCAGAGCGTTTCATGTGTCCTTGATATTTCCTCCTCCCTGGATGGACGTTGCCAGGGTTTCCATACTTGCAAATGCTGCTGTCGAGCTTAGCACCACGAGGGCTTGAATTGAATGTTTCTAACATTAAACGCTTTTGGGGGAGTTAGTTAGCATCACTTAGTTTAGCATAGCTGGTACCTGAGTCCTTATATCAACAACACATTTCGGATAGGATATTGATTATTGATCAGATCAGGATTATGGCACACTGGCTGTTTTCCAGTGTAATTCAGCTTTTGTATTTTTTTTTTGTAGAGGGAAGTGACTCATGTTAAAGTTTATAGACTATTGGCACAGAATGACACTCAGGAGGGAATCATAGTCTATCTTTGTTTAGATAGTTTTTGAGCTAGTCTTTACCCATGTCTTGTCCTTTAAAAAATAGCATACATTTAAGGAATCTAGCTATATGTCACGGGCCTCTGGGGGTCCTCGGACCCCGCTTTGAGAACCATGGCTTTAGTGGGTAATTAAAGTACCGTAAATACACTCTTAAGATGCCTTAAAGAGTTTTTTGAGCAATGCTGCAGAAGAACTTTAAAAAACATGCTGAATAAAGAGATGTAGGCATGTAAAGAGTCTTTTAAAGTATTATAGAACCTTCTCAGGCATTAGACACATTAGGCAACCACATAACTGTGCAAAATGGCTGCGGTAGGTATATAATTCAGAAGATCACTTAGGAGTGGGAAATGTGCCCATATTTTAGTGTTATCATGATCACAGTATGCTTTTAAGATTTTCTGAGCGTATTGTGAAAACTGTCAGTTTCTCAATATGGTCATTATATTCATTATAAACAGAACTTAGTCATTATAAACAAAACTTAATTAGTCCTGTTGGATTTAGTGCAGTGCAAATTGTAAGAAGTTGAGTAAAAATGACTGAATCATTTTTACTCATTTATCATTTTAGCTGCATTTAACAAAGTCAGTTGAATGTAGTCAAAGTGTAGAGGATATGGACTCATGTCAAAGTTTATAGACTACTGGCTCAGAATAACAATCAGGAGGACATCATAGTCTATCCCTAACCATGTCATGGCTTTGTGTCATGGACCTGTGAGGGTTCTCAGACCCTACTTTGATATAAACTATCCAAGCAAACTTTGCAGAGATCAGTGTCTGTATTCTTAATAAAAGGTGCCACAGAGGGTTCTTTGAGTACTGCCTTAGAGGAGCAATTTTAATTCACATAATGTTAAGGATTGTAACCAGTTTAGGGATTCTTCCAAAAATCTGATGTAACAGTTTTTCAGACCTTAAAAAGGTTCTTCATTCATTTCATTTACAAAAACATTTATCTAAAAAACCATCCATTGAGAGGTCCTTTAGGGAATTTCAATTGTTTTTTTCTATGGCATCACTCAAAGAACCCTTCTTGACACCAGTTATTGAGAATATTGACACTAATTTCAGCAAAATTTGCAAATGTTAAATACACACTTAAAATGCCACCCTTTTTTATTCTTAAGAGTGCACTGCTAAAGTGTGCTGTGCAACATCTGCCCAAATTATGTAGCTTGTAGCTAAATTAAATGTGTTATGAGGTCCTGCGATGTTCCACTGATTCCTAAAATGAAATGTATTCTTTGACAGAATTATCTTTTAAACAGAGAAATTTTCACTTACAAAATCCTCAACCGGGAAACCTCTTCAAAACACTTGACTTGCCTTTTTCGCAGCAGCCCTCCAAGCTGTTATTTATTTCCCGCACTGAATTGAGCAAGCACTCCAGTCTTACTCCAGCTCATCCCCTTTGAGGATTCCATTATCCAAAACAGACTCAGCACACTTTCAGAACATTCGCATTACGTAATTCAGGCCCAGAAAATCCACACATGCAAGAGAACAAGAGAAATCTGTTTCAAAGCAAAACACTGGTTTCCATTTCGACCACGCTTTTAAATGCCATTCGCTGAGATGATTAAACAACCATTTCATGTCAGCACTCCTATTCCACAGGACACTTCTTATTGTGCCATAAATAGACCCAAATACAGCATAATAAACCTTGTGTGTTTTTCAAAAAATATGCAGTGGGGTCCAAAAGTCTACCAGTAGTGAAAATGTAAAAAATTATATCGTTGAGTGAAAAGTAGAACTTTTAGCATGAATTTCAGAATTTCTAAGTATCTGGTATTCCCTCTTCGGCTGTGATGACTGTGCACTCGAGCTCAAGCTCCACACATCTGTGCAAAAAAATCAGCTGATGCGCCGACTGGATCCACCTGAGACTCATCTGGGCTCACTCCAGTGGAAAGGACACCAAAAAATTCATTTGCATTATCTCCAAAACATCTTGAAGAAGCTGTGTGTGGAACCGTTTTGGCACATTTGTGTTTAAGAGTGTAGGTCAAAAATGTGCTAAAATTATGAATTTGTGCGAGCAGGCAATAAACCTGTTCTTCTGACTCCTGCTTGTCTCGGTAGCTCCAACATGGACCTATAAACTTAACACACACAGAGACAGACAGACACACACACACTCTTTCTCTCACACACACACACACACACACACACACACACACACACACACACACACCAGCCTCATGCTTCCAAACGCAATTATTGAGTTCTCTCATGAACTGCCCTTTATAAAGTTTAGACCCAGTCATCTATCACATGCTGTTTAATCCAGGCCAGACAGTGATGCAAGCTATTATTCCTCCTTTTTTTATAGCCTAAATAAAATCCACTGATTTTTATGAGTCCGTGGAGGCTGTCAGAAGCACCTAGTTTGCCAGCTCCTGGTCTGCTGCTGCCATCTCTGCTGTTTCGGAGAGCAGGGAGAGCAACTTGGGCTCACCGAAAAGGCCCAGATGTTCCACAGACCATTACAGTGAGAAGAAGGAATGCCACGTTGGAGCAAGGCTGTTACATCAAACGCTTCTCAACTGGAGCCGAGCCCACGCCTGGGACCACGGCCGGGAAAGATATGACGGCTCCTTCCGTACCACCTCTGTGACTGGAGGCCGCTCAGCGGAAGACGGGTGAGGCTGGGGAACTTGACTTGGCCGGGGCTCCCTTAGGGTCAAAACGCAATTAACCTTTCCATGATCTGACCACTAATCATGCTTGTCTGGCCAAGCTTTAGAGAAGGCTGGTGTCTATTGAACCAAAAGGCCAGAACACACTGACCAAACAAGCAAAAACAAACACGGTTTGGTAGAATTTAGAACGTTCTCCTTCCTTTCACTCCGGTTCATTTGGCTTGTCTGTTCTTTTCCTGGACGGCTTAAAAACACTGAAAAATTATGTTTGTTGCCGAATGTTTGTACTGTGCGGTCATTTGCAGACGTTTTGGGGCCCTGATCAATTGCATGCTTTGTTGATTTTCCAAGTGAAAATAAGCAAACACCCTCTACAGAGAACACACTTGTGCACATTTTAATGCACAATTCATGTTTATTTGCTGAATTTTACATATTGCGGAAAAAATAAACTTAAAATGAGAGCTGTGCAAAAGTTATGGCGAATTGTCTCCAATAAGGTAACTTTAAAAACATAGAATTCGACTAGGTGTGTTTAAAGGTTTGCGTACGACTGTACTGAGAAACTGTCATGAACAGCTCAGACACATAAATTCACAGTGTGCTCTGAAGTGATATTTTAAAAGGATGTAAATGGCAAACATTTTTGTGTGAAAGGTCACACTGTTAAGACAGCTCAAGCTAACCAAGCTACTGTTGGCTTGGTGGCGAATTCATCTTAGTTTCTCTATAGTTTTGATTAGCTACAACAAAATAGTCTGGCTCCCTAGAGTAACGTTTAAACTGAAAAGTTTTTGGTAAAGCTTGCCCAGCCAGAACACTCAGTGGATCGATCTGGCGATTTGAGGGGAGACGATCAAAATGCATCCCCCTTATGAACCTGCCATCACAAAGTGTGTGGGTTGGTTACTGGTGTGGAAGCAGGGGGTGCTCCTATTGGGACATCACCCCTGTTAAAAAAGAACAAGTCACCTACTGGATAGGTTAGTGGAACTGAGATAAGTAACACTGGGGTGAGTGCAGTTTTAAATCTACTAATCAACAGTCCTCGGCATCTGATTTGGCTATAATCTGAAACATTGCCTAAATCTGTAAGAATATATCGATTTTCATATATTAGTATTGAAGGTACAGTAACAAAAGTAGCCGGTTTCATTGTAAGGGATAAATAGAGGTTGCAAAATGATCATATGAACAGTGCTGTATAAAAGGATCTCAATGGGAAAAAAAAGTAAAATCAAAGAAAAATGTCAGACACAGGCTCTTTAAAGTGGTTTATATAGGCTTTATTCTTAATGTATTATTCTTAATGTATTATTGTCCGTCTGAATCTGCAATATACAACACTGCATGTGAGTATTAAACCCTCACTCCTCTCTCTCTCTTTCTCTCTCTCTGTCCATGTGTGGAGGCGGGAGCAGGTTGAGGGATGGCTTTTGGGGCTTAGGATAGTGATATAAGAGCAACTGCAGACATGTTTCCTCCCTGTAAACCACACAGCTGGATTAATCTAGGGCTCGGATATCACTGAGCAGAGGAATACACACTCATCACACTAAATCAGGTATTTGGCTGCAGCACAGTCTTCTGATTCTTGAACTGCCCTAACTTGCCTTAGACGTCAGAATATATTTAGCCAACGGGAAGAGCATGTTTAGGTTTGAGTTATGTTACATAGAGACATCTTTGCAACAAATGTGACGGGGCAACATGGTCCAATGCATTGCCACCAAGCAAAGAGCCCAGAAATTAGGAAGCTTGACTGAGATCCAGATATCTGATTACAAGACAAATCCCTAAACTCTCCCTCGCTTTGTTTTGTTAGAGGACATCCGGCACTAAGGCTTTTTTGAAATGTGTGAAACGCGTTAGTGCTGGGCAGTCGGACCGAACTCTCAGGCATACAAGTCGTGCTGTGTTTCACCCCGGTCCATTTACACGAATGTAGAGTGTAGAGTACAGAGTTTGTATTGGCCGCATATAAAAGGATTACACAATGTCGATGACATCATTGTTGTTTTGCTGAGAAGGATGAGGATGAGGATGAGGAGCGCTCTGGCCCTGCTGTTGCTGGCCTCGCTGTGCAGCGCTCAGAAGAAGTGGACTCAGGAGACATGGAAGATCAGAGGTAACACCTTTCGTTACTCATTTAACTGCACAGGAAAGGGGGCTGAAATGTCACCATTCTGCAGTGTGTGAGGTCATGACTATAATGTTATTGGGAGCAATATTTGTTTGCTCAATACAGTTTGTTTGCTTGTTTGTTTGTTTGTTTGGCCATATAAGTTGTTCAGAAAGTATTACAATACCAAAGTTTTTTGAAGGGGCCATCTAATGCTTTTTTTCTCATATTTAATTTTCTTCTACCTTTTGGCCTATTTATGACATTTATGTGAGTTTTTGCACCAAAGGCAGCCAAAATTCACATTTACAGTACATGACCACATCCTAACCCATCTTCATCACTTACAATTAAATGTGTTGTTTTAGTTACTGTGATTTAAAGTCATCTGTGTAAATGACTGACTGTCCTGTTCAGACCCCTGAAGTTAGTTCATCATCAGTATTGTCTGCTAATGCATTGTGACACTGGGTCTAAGCTGGTTGGCTCTACAGAGAAAATGAATGGCATTCTTTTAAATCACTGGTATCACTCTTTGGTGAATGAAAACGTTAAAAAGCTTATGAGCATCTCAGAATGTCACTGAATCAAACAGGAATTAAGAGGTCATTAGGGACTTAGTAAGAATGTTGCTACATGCAAGCATTCCCTGCCGCACATTATTATTGGCTTTGTAATACTGACAGTCTCACCAAAATACCCTCCATTAACCAGCCAGCTTTGTCCAGCTTTGTCTAGTTAAATGCATGAATCTCAAAAACGGTGACTTTACACGAGAAGGAAAAGCACTTAACTTTTTTTTCACACAATTTTCTAAGGTCCAGTTCCACCCTCTCGCTCGGATTCCCGCAGTCACATGATCACAGATAACAGACACTTATATATCATGCAGAGTGATGGGAGAGAGGGATGGCTGTGGCATCACCAGGGATCACATTCTTAACTTTAATGTCATGTCAAATACATTTTTATAGCAAGTAATTTGGGAGCCTTCTTATTGGTGTCATCATCATTAACCATTTATAAAGGGTAGCTTCTGATTTGAGATAATGTAAGATACTTTATTTATCCTGAGGGAAATTCTTGCATTTATCAGCACGCTCAGTGAAACAAGAAAGAATAAACGATAATAAGCAATAGAATAACAATAGAAAAAAAAAATAAAAAGATGTAGTTCAAAATGACGTATGAAAGTGTCTTAGAGTTAATACAATAAAAATAAATGCAATAAAATAGCAGCGGATGACAAGGTAATGAGCTTAACATTCAATAACATTCAATCAGTTCAGATCAACATATAACTGCAACAGTTATATGTTGCACAAATCTGATTTAGAACAGAAAAATGACTTAGAAACTTACAAACTCAAAAAGATCACCCACAGAATGGGGAGGAATTACACGGTCTGATGACCACAGGTAGTAAGGATTTCTTGTGGCGTTCCTGCATTTAGAGGTGATGAGTCTTTTGCTGGCCCTGCGGTGGGCTGGCGCCCCCCCCAGGCTGAGTCCCTGCCTCGCGCCCATTGGCCCCGGGATAGGCTCCGGGTACCCACGACCCCAGTGAGGAATAAGCGGTTACAGAAAGTGAGTGAGTAAAGGAGTCTTACTCACTCACTTTCCTATCAAGGAGGTGTGCATGAAGTGAGAGGGGTTGTCCATGATGCAGAGAAGCTTATTCATCATTCTCCTCTCAGACACCTCCGCCAGGGTCTCCAGTCTGACACTCAGAACAGAACCAGCCTTTTTAATCAGCTTGTTCAGCCTGTTGGCATCAACTGCCTTCACCCCACTGCCCCACACACACAGCTGCCAAAACCACCACACTCTCTACCACAGAGTGATAGAACATGGTCAGCATGGTCCTACAGACACTGAAGGACCTAAGCCTCCTCAGTGGGTAAAGATGGCTCTGTCCCTTCTTGAAAACTGTGTAGACAAATGAATACTGAAAAGAAAAAAAAAATGAGATACATGAGGTGGTCAGCAGTGATACATGGACCAAAAAAGCAAGGAAAAATCATTTGTCTATGGTACCAGCCCTTTAAAATGTAAAAACAACAACTGTGTCACAAATTCCCTCATCCATGCTAAGCCTTGAACTCTAGTTTCAGTATAACTGACTAAATGAATGGTCAACTGCGTGAATGAACTAAACGCAGGTGGTGATTCATCTGTTCATTTCTCACAGACAAAACAAACGGCAAAACCTGTTCAAACCTGACCCAAGTGCTGGACAACTGGAAATACGCCATCATGCACCAGGTGAAGGATATGTTAGTCAACGACCACGCTTCGGTCCTGCCAGACTATGTGAGGTAAGTGGGAAAGTGTTGAAATGAAACCGAGTTGATTCCAGTGGTGCAAGTAGTGCAACCAAAGTCTGCAAAACAGTGAGTCAGTTGCTAATTGTGTTTATCCATTGAAAAGGTTCACGGGTACAATGAAGTCATTTTACAGGCCTTACTGCAGCCAGTAGAACTTGTTGTGCTGTGACGGTTTTTGGCTTTTATATCCGAGGCATGATTCATGCTGAAAAGTTCTGTTTTTCAAAAACACATATAAACTGTTGAGTATGTGTGCATACCACCATGTGTAACATGTACATTTACATTACATTACATTTACATTACATGTACACACAAATCTCTTACAGTTCTGCAAATATTGGCTTATTTGTCAACACAGACATTGTGCCATGGCAACAGCCCATCAAATCCGACCTGGCAGACTTAACTGTGGAAGCTCTTATGTGTCAGATTTCGCTTCTCTCACTGCTGATGTTGTGATGTGTGCAGGATCAAGCCCCTGTCTGATGCGGTGGGAGACCTCTACAAGCAGTTTAACACTTTGAAGGAGAACCTGGTGAAGCTCACCAATAAATTGGACAAGGTGGAAGGCTTTGTAGACGAGCTCCAGACAGGAAAACTGCCCAGATCCTCGCTGTGGACGGCCCCGCGGCACCCGGTCATCAGAGCCCCTGCTCAGACACCCGCCAGGGTCTCTGGGAGAGCTTCTAACACAGGGCAATGGATCCGGAGGGCTAGGGCGAGAAGAGGCCCTGGTACTTAGTAGAGCCTAAGCATTTCAGTGAGATCTTCAAGCTATCAAATGTAGTGAGAGAATAAATCATTATTGGAATACTTCACCCAAAATGCAGAAGATGCTACGAGTTGGTCAGTATCATACTAACTACTTACTACAAGTTTGCATTTTTTTTTTCTACTGCCATGAAAAATAGCACCCAGCCTAATCATCAAAGGGTCAGTGTGTCCAACAATGTTTTAAATGTGCAGAACTGACTGTGCTTCCTTCTGGTTCGGCATGAAAATCTGCAGCCACACTGGCCCTCTGTGGAAAAGACTGGGCACTCCTGCATTGGCATCTTTGGGTGATGTATTTATTTAAGGCAGGGAAGTCAATAAAGCTTTGCCTACAGTATCTTTTCCAGAATATTATCTACCAAATCAGCAGGGCTGAAAACTCATCATTCTTACTCGGCAGGCACTTATATTAAAACTGGATTTATTAGAGTTATATGAACAGATGCCTATGCATCATATAGACTCTTTATTGTATAACACATGCAGATTTTTTATAAGCAGTGCTTTGTGTGCTCTAATATAAGATTCTGTAATAAAATGACTAGTTTATGTTGTGTATTTTAACTGGTACTCTGATGTTCACTGCTTTGAGAGGGATATTGCCACATTTATTAGATGCACTAAATTAATTTAAGACTGAATCTTCAGAACTGTATGAGTGATTTGTGTGAGAGAACACCCAGAGCATGTATAATATTGAATATTAATCTTTTTTTTTTTTATAATGACAATGTATATGTACAGCTATGCAACTATAAAGTACATTTTTAAGAAGAACACCTGAATTGTGAAGCTCTTGCGTTTCTGGACAGACTCAGGGTTATGTGGGATTTCAAATGAGAAATCACCATTAATGGCATAATTTACTCCAGGACTGACTTTAATTTTTGTGCGAAAAAATTCACATGAGTGAGTGATCTTTTTCAGACAATAAGAAACAGATGTTTATTCACCATTTAATGTAGGAGAAGAGCTGTAAGAAAGCAGGACTAAGAATAAGGCAAAACAAACATCATACATCATGTTTTGTCATCTAATATGCAGCAACTTGAGTGTTGGCTGTTCATTGGCATTATACACTCTATGGACAAAAGTATTGGGACACCTGACCATTATACCAAGAGGGACTTGAATGACATTGCATTCAAATATGTCGACTTTAATATGGAGTTGGTCCCCTTTGATGCTAGAACAGCTTCCACTCGTCTTGGAAGGCCTTCTTCAAGATTTTGGAGTTTCTGTGGGAATTTGTGCCCATTCATTCTGTAGAGCATTTGTGAGGTCAGGCACTGATGTTGG
>JBBPCZ010120807.1:0-10165 GCA_037974445.1 Brycinus macrolepidotus | reverse complement strand
GAAGGAGCGCTCTCCAACACCCCTTCTACAGACTCCAAAAAGGGTGGGTATTCTGAACTGCTGTTTGGCGCATAAGCACAAACAACAGTCAGCACCCGTCCCCCCACCCGGAGGCGAAGGGAGGCTACCCTCTCGTCCACCGGGGTAAACCCCAGTGTACAGGTGCCCAGCCAGGGGGCAATAAGTATGCCCACTCCTGCTCGGCGCCTCTCCCCGCGAGCCACTCCAGAGTGGAAGAGGGTCCAACCCCTCTCAAGGAAGCTGGTTTCAGAGCCCAAGCCATGTGTAGAGGTGAGCCCAACTATATCTAGTCGGAACCTCTCAACCTCGCACACCAGCTCAGGCTCCTTCACCACCAGAGAGGTGACATTCCATGTCCCAAGAGCTAGCTTCTGTAGCCGAGGATCGGACCACCAAGGTCCCCGCCTTCGACCACCGCCCAACTCACACAGCACCTGACCCCTTTGGGCCCTCCTACAGGTGGTGAGCCCATTGGAGGGGAGACCCACGTTCCTTCTTCGGGCTGTGCCCGGCCAGGCCCCATGGGTGCAGGCCTGGCCACCAGGTGCTCGCCCTCGAGCCTCACCCCCAGGCCTGGCTCCAGAGGGGGGCCCCGGTGACCCGCGTCCGGGCGAGGGAAACTGAGGATCAATACTTTTTTTCTTCATAAGGAGTCTCTTGAGCCGAGCTTTGTCTGGTACCTCACCCAGGACTTGTTTGCCTTGGGTGACCCTACCAGGGGCGTAAAGCCCCGGATAACTTGGGATCACTGGGACACGCAAACCCCTCCACCACAATAAGGTGTCGGCTCCAGGAGGGGACTGAAACACCGAAAATGTAAAAAAAAAATTAAAATCCATTGTATAGAGTCACAGGAGAACTATAGGTTTGATACTTCCACAATGTATCAGCACATCCAATTCCCTCTAAATTAAAACAGCAAGACAATCCTATTTTCCGCAGTACAGGACCTTTCTGCAGAGATGTGTGTGTGTGTGTGTTGAGGGAATGTGAGACCAGAATAAAAATGCAAAATGAAAACGCTGATTTCACAACCTGTCATTTACTGGAAAATCTGTTTCTCCTTCATCTCCATCCTCACACGTTTTCTTTTTTTAACTCCTGACATTCCTCTCTGGGGTAGATAATGCGCTGGGTGCATCTGTGTGTGGGTATGTGATGTTTATCTAGAATGAATAGTAAATTAGTGATTGTTAATCCACTGATGACTCCATTACAGCCCCTGGGGATTTTGGGAATTCTCCCCAGCCCCTCCAGCTTTCTGTATCTTCTAGCCTTTTACCTCCATCCATCCTGTTTTAAATCTACCTATCCTACATTAGAGATTAGCATCTCTCCCTCTGCGGCTGATTACCTTCGTTTCCCACAAGTTTCTCTGTCTCTTTTTTCTCTTCTCTCTGAGTCTCTTATTCTTCTCTTTTTCTCATTTTCTTGCCTTCTTTCTTGGTTGCTTTTTTCCTTCTTCTTTCTCTCATCTCTTTCTCTCCTTTTTGTCCTTCTTTTTTGTCTCTCCTTCTCACTCTTTCTGTCTGTCTCTCTCTGTCTCTCTCCCTCTCTTTCTCTCTATCTCTCGGTCTCTCCGTAATGCTGTAATTTGTCATGCTCTAAAATCAGCTCTAATCTCCTCCACTGCAGCCTTTGTTCCAGTCCTTCTAATTTTTCTGAATGTTCAGGGTTGACTTTTAAAGACAAAATGTACAAAGTGCCCTGTATGCAATGACATTTTCTTTACTGTTTCATGAGGGATGAAAGTCTAACACACCTGAAAGAATGTTTAAATTTATTTGAACGGATCCAGGCTCTGGCTACAGGTGTTCTTTTTTTTTTGTACCTATTGTTGGTCGGGGTCGTATGGTTGGTATGCACCTTAAATTTGTAATATCATAATGCAAAAATGTGACAGTGTAAACAACCAGCACCATCAGCAACCCACACACACTTCTCTTGCCTCCAGCTCCAGTCACATTAGATTATGCCACAGCTGCATACAATCATTATTTTTCTTCATTCAAATTTTACCAGAATATGGTGAGAACATTCAATGATGAAGCCAGTACTGTGAATTGAAATGAATGGGCTAAGCTTATCTTTTCACCCCTAGAGGTTGGGCAAGGTTTACAGAACGCTGGTAAAAAAAAAAATGCAGTTTGAACTGTAGCACAAAACTGTATATTTTGAGTGTGTCAATAATTTTAAAGGTTTTTTATGTGGTATGTGTGATAGGTCAGGTGTATTTTTTGTCTTGTGATCTCAACCTACCTTACATCTACACTGAGCATCAGTTACTGAATCATCTCCTAAGTTTATAAAGACTTTGTGTGCTTTACTGTTTCAAAAGATTTCCATTGCTTGAAGGAAGCTCCACGTCATTCATTGACCTTGAGGCGACATATTGTCTCATATTCTGTTTTTGCCATAATGTCAGAATAAAGGGCAGTATCGATGGGTAAAAACATTGTGGGAAATTTCTTAGAGTTACTTTGGTCATGCTATAGCAGCCAGTGGTGTAAGTTAACAGCTTAAGCCAACTAACTTGCTGATAAGTGTGTTGTGTGCTACAGTTTCACACTGGGTGGAACAGGATTTTTAGGTAACTTGTAATAGCAAGTCTTAATCAATATAACCTAATAACTATCTTTTTTATGATTGGTTCTTATGGGTTGTTTACAATTGGTAATAATAATATTATTGCTACATATACATTAATTAATACCTCAGTGTTTCAAACCACTGTAGGCAGTATATAGTCAAATGTTTTTCGAGAGTATATTATAGATTAAACATTATAAAGTTCAGTCTTTACAATGAAGATCATCTTAATGATAATTAATGTTTAAATAGTATACACTGATCAGGCACATTAAAACTGCTGACAGGTGAAGTGAAAGACATTGATTTTTTTGTAAAAATGGCACGTGTTAAAGGGTAGTATATATTAGGCAGCGAGTGAACAGTCTTGAAGTTTATGCACTGCAAGCAGGAGAAATCAGCAAGTGCAAGGATCTGAACAACTTTGATTTTTGGCCAAAATGCGATGGCTAGATGACTGGCTCAGAGCATATCCTAAACAGCAGGTCTTTTGGGGTGTTACTGTTATGCAACCAAAAGTGGTCAAAGGAAGGACACCTGGTGAACCAGTAACAAGTTCATGGGTGCCCATGGCTCACTGATGCACACAGGGATCGAAGGCTCGGCCATCTGGTCTAATCCCACAGAAGAGCTACTGAGGCACTAATTGCTGAAAAAGTTGTGATTTTGCTGGTCATGACAGAAAGATGTTAGAACACACAATGTATGATGTTAGAACACACAGTGTATGGGGCTACGTAACCACAGGCAGGTCAGGGTGCCCATTCTGAGCCCTGTCCAGTCCACTGCCAAAAGCACTTACAGTGGGCACAGGAGTACCAGACAATGGAACAATGAAAGAAGGTGATGAATCATGTTTTGTTTTACATCATGTGGAGGGCCAAGTGCTTACCTGGGGAAGAGATATCACCAGGATGCACTCTGGAAAGAAGGCAAGTTGGCAGAGGCAGAGTAATGGTTTGGGGAATGTTCTGCTAGGAAACCATGGGTCCTAGAATTAATGTGGATGTTATTTTGACACATACCACCTACCTAAACATTGTGGTACACCAAGCATTGTCTGTTTCTCTTTCCCCTCATCTGTCAGTGTTCTCCAGCCAGATATGGGGAAGAAGTCAAAGTATAAAACTTCAGTGAAGAAAAAAACGTTAAACCCGGAGTTTAATGAGGTAGGAAAATGTTACAGTTGTCAATTTGATCTACATTTGATTAGCATTATATCATTCATTCAATATAATTAATTATATATTATATAATTAATTCAAATTTCATATTTAATTACCTAGTAATGTAGTTACGGCTACATTTGATTCTGTAGCAGGTTTGAGCAGGTTGGCTTTTTTTGTTTGTTTTAATGACAAATATTTCAAACAGGATGCTCAAAACATCTGTACATGCAGTAATAGCTGTGCATCAATTGCACTGCAATTCCTATTTGTTTTAATGAACTATGAATTAAAAATAATTAAACAGAATTTAAGAAGTCAAGTTTTAAGGAGAAGTAAACACACTCTGGGGAAGCTAGGATGGTTAAACAGGAGTTTGAGAAGGTCATTCAGCTGCTCAGACACAGAGAGAGAGAGACAGAGAGAGAGTTTGTGTGTGTGTGTGTGCGTGCATGTGTGTGTTTGCCACCATTTCACCATGTGTTACTTCGTGCAGGAGTTTGTATATGAGGTTCCACATGACCAGCTGGCTAAGAAAACCCTGGAGATTTCAGTCTGGGATTATGACCTGGGCATGAGTAATGACTTCATAGGTGAGTGATTTAAACTATCACACGCTCTCCTTCTCTCAGACACACACACACACACCTGAGAACAAGAGAGAAGAACAAAACTTCTCTCTAAGTGTAGCATTCCCCCCAGCATTCATTTATATACAAACATTCATTTATATACAAATATACAAATAATGATTTTGATTGGTTTAGAATACCCTCTGTGTTTGGATAATCGTTAGGATATGTGAGTGAGTAATAATGAGGTACTAGCCAGCACTTCAGTAGAATAATTGTGAAGCTTTTTTTTATGTGCTAAAGTTGTTAGTGATTGAAGTATTGCCAAAAATACCATGGGGGTGGTGATGGTGGGGGTTTGCCCATAACATCTTAATAGTTTAAAAAACTGCTGAAACCTTTTATCCCTGTATATAAATATTGAAGTAGGTCACAGTGGTATTTAATCGTTTAAATGCCTTGTATAGTAGCTGTAGTGCTTTATTGATGAAGGCAGCATGCACCGGTTCTCAGCAGCTCACACTCGTCTGCAGTTATCTATGGCTTCTGGTTGGGGCATGTGGTGAAGGTCTCAGAGACAGTAACAAAGATGGTTCCTAGGGGTCAGGTTTATATCTGCTTCAGAACGGACTTTGCACATCTGATGAGCGATCATTATGCTGGAATTAGCGTAACAGAGATGTGGTTTGAGTGGTCGGGTGGGGGCAGGGTTCAGCACAGTATGCACCAGCAATGTTTAGGTTTAAAAGTCCAGCACATTTGCCCCCTCACTGCAAAGTCCACATACTGATGAAATTTAGGAAGTACTGACTTGAGATCTGCATGGTTGTAATCTTCAACAATAATAAACAGTCTGGGTGTGAGTTTTGAAGCTCACTTACAGCTCCGCAAAATTTCCCCAGCATGTTGTTTGCATTAGGGCTGGGTCGGATGTACAACTATGAGCAGTGGTGAATTTGTGTAGTAAATTTCATCTGATGGTCACAAACTCCAGCAGTGATGAGGTGTAACTAGAGTGTTCTTACATCATTTAGTGTAGATGTAAACACAAGTCCCTTCCTTAGTACTTTGCTTCATACTTTTTAGTGGCTGCAAGCCACGTTTTCATATGCTATAAAACACCAAGACTACTTTACAACCTCAAGCATGTGTTACTTTCTGCTACCCATTATCACTTACTTAACAATTACCAAGCTCAAACAAACGAGGTGGCAAATTAAGCATAGCAAGCACATCTCATTATAATTCTACTTAAATAATATGACTTGAAAAAGGAGTCCGTCTTCTTCTATCTTTTCCTTTTGTGCTTTTGTGCATCCTATTTATCTTGTATATCAGAAAGTACAATTGTAGCTTGTTTGGGACATTTCTATGAATGAAAATGCAATGACGCAAGAAATGACCCAGAAACACAGTTTTTTACTTACTTAACTTGCTAGTTTCAAAAATCTAAATGCTATTGGCTAGCATTACACATTAGCTGGCTAGCTGGGTGACATTTTATTTTATTTTACTTATTACATTGTCAGCAAGACAACATTGCAACAGTAAATTCTGCATTACTAACTGTCCACATAGCCGAATGCAGTATCGTTTCATACCTCAAATTTGTTGACAGCTTCAGAGGCTCTTTTCTCACACATGTAACATTAGTTATTTTAATGGACTTCGAATTTCTTCTACCTTCTCTGGGTCTGGTGGATTGGCTGTGAAGGGTTGGATGGCTATTCAATTGATCTAATTTGACCTATAGTACTCACTGCAGAGTGCATGAGAATAATCAACTTCTTGTTTGTTAACAGCAAATAAAACCATGTGGATGTCTTTTGTTCTTTGAAGGAGCTTAACCCTGCTAAACTCTTTGTAACAGCCATCCCTGTAGAGTAGTATACAATAGTGATTGTATAGCAGTATGTAAGAGTGTTGAAGTGGTGAATCATAGTATAGTAGTAGCATCGAATTACTTGTAATAATCAGAACTCTATGGTGAGCTTTAGTGATTTATGTAAACTTAAGGTTACAAAAATGGTAACATTGAGGTCAGATACTGATGGATGGATGAAAAAGCCCGGCTCATAATCAACATTACAATTCCTTCCAAAGGTTTTTAGTTGGGTTGAGGTCATGGCATGTGCAGAGAACTGAAGACCTCCTCACCAAACTTGTCATACCGTGTTTTTATTGTACCTTGTCAAAACCCTGAAAAACAGGCCCAGACCATTATCACTCCGCCATCAAACTTTACTGTAGGTACTGTGCATTCTGGAAGGTGGCATACCCCTGGCATTCTGATTCAGAATGTAATAGCTCTGAATTTGTTTAGTAGTAATGTGTATCTGTTGTAATGTGTAATATTAGTAGTGTATGGTTAAAATACAATGTATATGTGTGTATATGTGTGTGAACCCTGCAGCTTGGTATTATTGTGTGTGTGTGTGTGTGTGTGTGTAAACAGCATGTGAACAGCAACAGGAGTAATGCAGAAACACAGCTAATTTAGAGAAATAGAGAGAGGAATGAGTGCAGTGATGGACACAAATAAATAATGGTTAAAGGAAGAGAGAGACCTTCAGTCATAAGTGCCCTACACAGATCAGTAAAACACACAAATATTATTTTTTATTCACCTTCCAGTACTTTTCTCCATTTCTCTTCTTATATATTTCTCTCTTCTGCTCTCATCTCATCATTCTTTTTCTTTCTCTTCTTGTATCCCTTTTTTCTCTGCCTCCTTTCTCAAGCACTCCCTCTTCATGTGGTCATGTGTGTGTAGCTCATTTGTCATGACTCGCATGTGCGCAGTTGCATCGATCTGAGGCATGCGTGTGTGTGTGTGTGTGTGTGATGGAGCGTGTGTGTGTCATAGAGAAGTTCTGAACGTGAGGAGACTTTTCAAACTCATGACTACACACCTAAACACTCTCTCTCTCACACACACACACACACACACACAGATACATCCTGCCTCTTCTAGGTGTGTGTGTCAGGTCTAGAATATTAGTATGGGTCTGACAGAGAGGTCATCAGACCACACACACACATCACTTTCAATGTATTGTTTGTTGTCACCGCGACCTTGGCTTTTATATAAATATTGGTGCATCCCCAGTTTTTAATATATCACGAGGCATACTGAAATTCCCGAGCCGGGCTCCGCCAACATACATGTTTTATAGGTTGGACAGGCTGCACAGACCTTTGGTGAAAATATCATTCAGCCATACAACAAACTGAAGCACACACCTCAGCTCATGTTCAAATACATGAGGAACTCATATCAGACCTCTACAGCATTTGTTTTTTTTTTTTTTTGGGGGGGGGGGCACATTGGCAGATTAGAAAACAAAAAATTGCCACCTTGCTGACGCTACACAACAATAAATAAATATATAGATAGATAGATAGAGGCCAAAAGGATGCAATTGCAGTAATCTAATCTAGATGTAACAAAAGCATGGATAAGGCAACTAATGTTTTTGAGGTGGTCTTAACTGATTGATTAACATGGGATTCGAAGGAAAGAGTTCGGTCAAAAAGAACACCTAGATTACTTATGAGAGGGGTAGAATAAACAGTGATGCCATGAACAATAAGAGAGAAATTTTGGACTGATAATAATGACTTAATTGAATGGACTAATCGTAGTTCAGTTTAAGAAAATTTGCTTGCATCCAGGACATTTTGAAAGGGAGACGTGGACGGCACTCAAAGTAGATTTGGTGAAATTATATAGCTGGATGTCATCAGTATAGCAGTGAAAAAGTAACATGACCCACAGGTAGGATGTAGATGATAAATAGCAGAGGACCTATAATCGACCCTTGCAGGGCACCATGGGAGACGGGAATGGTAGAGATTTACAACTGTTAACACTAATGAGCTGATATCTGTCTGAGAGATAGGACTTAAATTAAGAGAGCACAGATCCTGTAATATCAAGAGACATTTCAAGGCAGGGAAGAAGAATGGAATGATTGTGCCAAAAGCAGTAGTTAAGTCTAACAGGATGAAAGTGCTGAGAAAACCAGTATCAGCAGAGAGGAGAATGTCATTAATAACTTTAAGAAGAGCAGATTCAGCCCTATGTTGTGCTTTGAAGCCAGATCGGAGGACCTCAAATAAATTATTGTCAGAGAGATATGTTTAAGTTCATCAGCAACATGTTCCAATATTTAAAAAAGAAAAGGAGGAGCGGACATAGGATGAAAGCTACCCAGTTCTTCTGGGTAGCCGTGGTGAACGAACAACTTCTGGGTCGGTCTGGCGGACTTAATTACAGGAAGACCCAGGTGCAGCAGAGGCGTGACCACGGGGGGGCTGGGGTGGGCACTGCCCCCCCAGAGACAAGCTGTGCCCACCCTGCGAAATGCTCTGTCTGTCCAGTGAAAACTCTGAAGAAGAAAAAATATTTGGTTTTCAAAACAGAGCTGCTTTCCAATTGGTCCGTTTGAGTAGGGGGCGTATCCCTCAGTGCCTCCTCCACTAGACAGCACTGTGCTGCTGCTCACACGGTTCACTTCGTCACGCATTTTGCAGCACAGTTTGAACCTGTTGACCGCATTCTTTAATTAAAACAACGCATAAGTTCCATTCCCCTTTAATTTTCTGCTTGGTAACACCAAACGCTATGCATAGGTGGCTTATTAAAAAGCAGACATCTTCAACCTCTGTCGCTCCGCAAGCTGCTGGCTCCACTGTTGAGCCCAGCACCGCTGCTACCAACGCGAAGCACGGTGCACAGCATTCTCACTCCATTCCACCAAACAATACTGTACAATACTGTAGACCCCAGAAGTTTGCGGGTGTTACGTTCCAAGAGCATCCGTGAATTGTGAAAAGACGCGAAATTGTGATGTGGTAAAAATGCCTATAAATGCCTATTTTTATAGTCCAAACCCTAAATAGGCCCCCAAATATGCTCCCAAAACACCTTAATTTCATTGTAAATTCAGCATAATACAGTTCCATTGACTCTGC
This sequence comes from Brycinus macrolepidotus, assembly GCA_037974445.1. NCBI lineage: Eukaryota > Metazoa > Chordata > Actinopteri > Characiformes > Alestidae > Brycinus > Brycinus macrolepidotus. The sequence goes on along the minus strand of JBBPCZ010120807.1, from coordinate 840 downwards.
TAATTTTATTGAACAATAGGTTATGATTTCTGCCACAGTTTTGCTTTTATAAGTTATATAAAACTAAGTTATTATAAATATTATTTACCCCCCCCCCCCAGATGGATGGATAGATATTTTTTGCCCCCCCAGATAGGCCAAATGCCCACCCACACATGATGTTCTGGTCACACCTCTGAGGTGCAGACTCCACAGAAATCAAAGGGACAAACTAAAATGCATTTCAGAAGTGCGGTGTCTCAGAATGTATAACAGTCGTCTGAGGGAGAGGACGAAACACGGGTGAGAGTGTGACATTATCAAGCAAAATTAAACATAAACAAATTGTGTGCCTTAGTTTCTCATTAGATTGATTGGGAAAAAACACAGTTGCTATGAAAAAACACATTTGTGGGTGGAGCATGAATAGGATAATTGTAGTGAGTACAGTATAATGACATTTTATTAATCTTTAATCTTTTATTAATCTCTCACTCTCTCTCTCTCTCTCTCTCTCTCTCTCCCCTAGGTGGAGTGGAGCTGGGTATTAATGCTAAAGGCGAGCAGCTAAAGCACTGGTTTGAGTGTCTGAAATACAAAGGAAAGAAAGTGGAGTACTGGCACACGCTCACACAGCAGGGGGCGCCGAGCAGCGACTGACACACCAAACACACACACACATGCAGATACATATGTATGCACAGATAAATATATACATACATAAACGAATAAAAAAGAACTAGTAATAATATAATGCAATAAACAGAACACTTCCATTACAGGATAATGAAGTGTGAGGATGGAGGATGATGATGTAATGATGATGTAATGCCTGGTTATCACATCATCTATATCTATATA
>JBBPCZ010120806.1:0-10166 GCA_037974445.1 Brycinus macrolepidotus | reverse complement strand
CACGTCCAACACAGAGCCGCTGGAGACTCAGCCATGTGTGCAGAACTCCAGAATGGACACACTGGGCTCTATATGGGCGTAGAAACTAGTGGTGTTGGACGGATCGATCCAAATATTGATAATATCGATACCAACGTTGATATTGATATTGATCGATACCAGTGTAATGAGATCGATACTTTAGTGCCGTTGCTTTCAAGTGTCTCTCCAGTCAGAGAACCGAGCGTCACACTCTGCTCTTCCTCCCCCTCTTGTATTTTAATGTTGGACTGTCACCAGGCAGGCAAACGCAAGCAAGCAGCGCACGTGCACTCTCTCTCTCTCTCTCTCTCTCTCTCTCTCTCTCTCTTTCACACACACACACACACACACACACACACAAGCAGAGACTGAGCAGAGGAATAGCGGAGAGAAAGCGGAGCGCCCTGTATTTATATTTTCAGGTTGAAAATGAAACAGTGATCTGTGTAAAAGGCTGTAAGATACAGTGGAAACACTACAAATTTATACACGCATATAAAAAATCATAAGACAGAAAACACCGAGATACAGAAACGGAGAGAGGAGGAGAGAAATCCCCCCTTCTGGGAATATTTCTTTGCACTCAAGGCTTTGGGGGTTGTTTAGTTATTTGCACTTCATTTATTGTATTTTCACTAATTTTTTTTGTTAAATTATTTTTTCAAAGCCTGAAACGAAGTTCACTGAAGGGGATAATTTTTGTTTTATTTTTGTATTGTAGTTTGAAGTGATAATTCTGTGTACTTTATTTTTAAAAAATGGTTTTGTTATTGTTCTATTGTTATTATTATGATAATAAAGTATTTTTTATTTATAACTTTGCCCAAATTCTGTCCTGGGTTTTACCTAATTAATAACTAAGTAAAAATCACAAAAACACTTAAAGGTCATGCAAATTCATTCAGATTTAGCAATTTAGCATCCACCTTAATTATTAAAAAGTATCGATATTGATAACGGTATTGGCGATACCGGCCCTGTATTTACTTGGTATCGGATCAATACCAAATCTTGTAGTATCGCACACCACTGTTAGAAACTGGAGTTTTATAACTCACACAGAGGAAGTAGAGAGACGTTTTGGATTCAAAATGCATCCAGACAGATCTGTTATTAACAGCTTAGTCATTGAATAGAGGGGAAAAGACGAGATCGGATTGGTAACAGTGTCAGTATCAGTATCGGAGTGATATTGGTGTGCGGTATCAGTACTGGTATTAGATATGAAAGGGTGGTATTGTGTTATTCTTAAAAGTGACTTGCCCTGTGGAGAGACATGCTTGTTCACAGAATAAAGTTCACTGTCAACCACAGCACTTTTAGGGTTGGGGCGATTTAGGGTTAGAGGTGACACAGACCGGAACATTTTTCACCACATCCTGTTCATTCAGCAGCTACAAACACCACAGCACTCTGAGCTGACATTAAACTGGGCTCTAAGAGTCAGAAAATGTATCTAAAACTGAAAAACTGCAGACATTTGTTTTGGCTGATTGTACTAAAACAGAAGTCACAAGGCCTGAAACAGCCATACAGCTATGACTCTTTTTCCATTACATCATGTCTGAGCTGTGCTTCTGGGAGGAGCTGCATGAAGAATTGCATGGTGGGTTTTGATAGGAATGGATTAACAGAAGCAGTTTTGGGTATTTCTGAAATATCAAAAATATGAAACATGTCTCTCAGATGAAATGATTTTACTAAGAAAGAAGGTTTGCCTACTTTTGAAAGAGGTCATCCAAATAAATCAACGCTATGAGAAAAAAAACCTTTAACAGGGTGTAGAACCCACAAAACCTAAATTTAATTTTGGCACACCAGGCGCATTTTAATCAGAAACGAGTCAAATTAAAATATGAAGATTAACCTGCACAAACACAGGGGCCGTTGTCTTTAATGTAGCAGTTCAATGACCTAACCAATCATGCCATGGAGGAAGCACACTGTCAAGGCCTGCTGTGATGGGCCCCCGTCCTTCATGGTCTATACTTCACGGAGTACTGAGCTGCTGGATTACCAGAGGATCCTTACATTTATTCAGTGACTCACTGGGCAGGTTCAGAATTGGGCTGCAGCTGCTTGGAGGGGTGACAACTCTGTGTTGGCCAGCTCCCAGGGGCAGTACAGTAGTGAAAGACTTTAGTGCCTACATCAGCGGGACCACATATCAGCACAACACTTTCCGCCTCCTCGTGGCAGACAGCAGGTGAAACGAAGCAGTGCTGTTGGCTGTGTATGACAATGCCCTGTTCCCTGAAATCCAGGCCGAGCTGGCCTGCTGTGATGTGGGTCTAGATCAGGTGTGTCAAACATATGGCCCGTGGGCCAGATCCAGCCCGGCAACCAATTTTGTCTGGCCCGCGGACTATTTTCAAAATATAAAAAATTAATTACCTTTTTATTATCTTGTCTAACACTGTAAATTTCTATTTTATTGTCAAAATAGTGAAAAAATAGTCAGACCTTGGAAAAAAACGACTGTATTTGTACCTCAAAAACAGACATTTTTGAGAGCTCAAATTTCGAAAAATGTAAATCCATTTCATTTATTAGCATTAAAAATATTCTTTCAATCAGACAAATTGAATTTAAAGTTATTGAATTTTATATTTTTGGGAAAATTATTTTCTCTATTAGAAACCATGAAAATTTTTGTTTTGTGTAATATAAAATAAATGATTGACCAAAAAAGACTGGTATAAAGCAGCTATCTGTATCTTTAGTATTTGTTCCTGATTATTTTAAAGAACATTTTTGGAAAAACGAACATTAATTTATCTTCATAATTTATCATTTATAAATTTAATTTATTTAAAAAATTTATTTTTAAAATCAGTCACCAATAATTTGAATAAGAATCGACCCCCCCCCCCACACTTACCTTCTTATGACGGCACTCCTCTACCGAAAAGTTGCCAACACTCTTTTTTGAAGCACAAAATTTATGAAATTAAAATTTACCCTAAAAAGTTCCATATATGGAATACTAACTGGGGTTTTAATTCTGTGGCTGCCCCCCTTTCCGACCTCCTCAAAGGCAAACCCAAAAGATTGATAATGACTCCAGAGGCATAAACCACGTTCTGCAAATTAAAACCACTGAGCCTGCCTTAAAAATGCCTGACACCCCACTCCAACTCATAGCGGAAGTAGATGCATTGGAGGTGGGACTGGGGACCATTCTGTCACAGCGTCATGGATTCCCCGTAAAACTCCAACCATGCACTTTCTTCTCTCGGAAACTGACAGATGCTGAGCACGATTATGATATTGGGAACCGCAAGCTGCTTGCTGTGAAAGCATTGTTAGAGAAGTGGAGGCATTGGTCAAAGGGAGCACAGCATCCCTTCCTTGTGCTTAGTGACCACCTGACTTTAAATATACAGGCAAAGCACCTCAACTGATGGTTATTTATTTATTACTCTTTTAATGTTAATAATTCAATCATGTATCACGCCGGTGATAAGACAGTATAGCCGATGGCCTGTCAACATGTTACTTCTCAGACTCAGCCCCCATGGACCCTGAGCCCATTCTGTGAGCTTGTGTGGTGGTGTCTCCAGGTGCATGGGCCATCAACAAGGAATTAAAGAGAGCTGTTCAGAGACAGCAGATGCCGGATGGCTGCCCCCCGGGCAGGCCCTATGTACCAGAGCCACTACACTGGTGTGTGATAGAATGGGATTACATCAATTTAACAACGGAGCACCCAGGTATGGTCTGCACCATGGAGGTTATACTTTTTAAGTATTGGTTGCTATCCACATCACAGGACATCAAAGAAGTAATGCATTCATGTTCTGCCTCTGCCACTACCAAAATGCTGCATGATTTGCCTGCGGCTAAACAACTTCCTCTGCCAATACCAAACAGTGGTCCCACACTGCCATGGACTTTGTCATGGATCCGTCCAAATCTCGAGGATACATGATGACTCTGAGGGTTGTGAACTGCTTTTCTAAGAGGTGCCATTTTATCCCCTTTAAGTCTCTTCCTTATTGCCCTACAGATGGCAAGGCCCTTTTCCAGGTTGTGTTCCGCCCCGGAAGACATTCTATCAGATCATGGCCCCCAGTTTGTATCTAGAGTCTGGAAGGCTTTAATCACCAAACTATGGGTCATCATCAGCCTGACCTCAGGGTACCACCCCCAGTCAAACAGACAGGCTGAACTTTCCGTTCAAGAGTCTGTCAGATTTCTTCAAGCCTAGTGCCATGGCTGGCAGCACAACTGGTCAAAGCATCTGGCTTGGGTAGAATACACACAGAATTCTCTGCACCACAATGCAACTGGTCTCACACCCTTTGCGTGTGTGCTCAGCCATCAACCACCTCCGTCTGTAGGACCACATGCCCACCGAGTTTCCATAGGTGGACACCTGGTTATGCATGGTGGAGCGGGTTTGGGAAAGAGTGCATACATTTATCAGCAGGGTGGTTCGGCAGTTCCAAACTCGAGTAGACGCTGAGTAGTGCTGGGCTCTAGCTCACTACATCTTAGACCAGGACTTAATAGATTACTTTCACAGAGCACAGCCAGACCAACCTGCTCCTCCTCCTAGGGGTTGCCCTCCCAGCTAATCCAGCCAGTCCTTGGGAACTCAGGTTAAGGGACATCCTCGCACACGTCTTGTCTGTCCACCAGGGCGCCTGCGTTCCCCTTCAGGTGGCTGTCCGGGGGGGGGGTACTGTCATGGGCAGCTCTGATGGGCCATGCCTTCATCCTTCATGGATGTTTTGGACTATGACATTGGAGTTATTTTCGTTTACATTTATGAACTCTGTACTGAACCCTGAACTGCTGCTGTGTTTCTTTTATATAATCTTCCAGCCTGACTTTGGATACTAAACTGTTATTTGAGCTCTTGCAAGTGTGTCCATTATTACTTGACCAGCTGTAGCATGATACACACCACAGAGCGCTAAAAGGACATTCATTCAGCCCAGCTAACTGGGGATCTAGAAGTTCATTTGTTCTGCTTAATTACCCTGTTCTTCCCAGTTACCATTTTTTCCTCTCATCTCCCAATCCACTACTCTAAAAACAAAAAGTGATAACAGAATGGATTTGTCCACCTCAACAAACTGCTACCACTTCTGGTGCTGTCTGAGAAAAATAGTAACTGTACTGTACCCTGAGTGGCTCTGGTACCTTTTGGGTCGGGTCATCAGCGCTGGCACCACCGCAGCACCTGCCTGAAAGAGACGAGGATACGGTTCACTTCAAACATTCACTGACTCACAGAAAACACACACACACACACACACACACACACACAGATGCAAGCTTTTCTAAACCATAGCACTCATAACTACCCTAGAGTCTAAGGGGGGCTTTTATTAGGGGCTACCAGGAATGGAAGGTGTTTAAACCTGATTCTGAACCTGGTGAAGGCAGGTCTTCTCACCTTGCTCTCTGTAACACAGCACACACATGCAGGAGATGTTCACTATGACTGAGACCAAGAGAGCAGACGCCAGGATTATGACTATAATCCAGAGAGGTACAGGATCAGAGGTGGGTTTCTGAGGTTCCTCACCTGAAACACAGAAACACACAACAGGCCAGATTTCACTGTGGTTTTCCTTGATCAACAAACGAAACACATATAAAAACATCTCCTTGCTGTATCCTGCTTAGTACCCTTGCTTCTCTTCAACTGACAGCTAACCACGACAACAGGGTTTGACTTCTTTATCAGATGTTTTACAGATGTTTTACACCACACTTGCACTTGCTCGTGCCTCACAGTGAGAAGGTCTTTCTCCCCATTTTATCATATTTGAGCTGCACTGCTGGGAGGAGCTGTGTGGAGAACTGGACAGTGGAGGAGTAACAGAAGCAGTATTTCTGAAATGTCAAGGACATAAAATATCTCTCTGATGATCTGACTCTGGAATTTAGAAAGAAAGTTTGCCTACTTTGCCCACGTGAAAAATGTTTTGCACGTCTGCAGCCTCAATTAAAAGGGGGCATCAGACTACAGCAACATTATGAGAAAAACCCTTCTAAAGCCTTAAAGTGGTGCAGAATCCACAAAACCTTTTTTGAAGATTCTTTAAACCTTAAAAAGGTTTTTAAGCTCACAGGGGTTTCTTCAAAGAAGCTTCCATTAATCATTCAATTAGTGGGTCTGTCTCTGACCTTCTTCAGCATCTTTATTTTTCTGGTGGATTGTTACTGTATTTGTCCAAGTCTGCTGCTACCAAGCAACTGAGGACACTCCAATATGTACATGTATATATATATATATACCTATTTATATCCACTATGTACATACATACATGTACTTATATGCATTTATATATATATATATATATATATATATATATATATGGGTTAAATGAGTTAGATGAATTAAATGAGATAAATGGGTTAAATGGGTTAAATGAGTAAAGTGAGTTAAATGTGTTAAATGGGTTAAATGCAGAGGAAGGATTTCATGCTGTTCACACTGTGTCCTGTGGCATGTTCACATATGACAAAATGGTCACTTTACACTTTACATATATATGTATATTAAAAACCTCTATTATTTGTATAGTGTACTTTTTATATTATACTATTGTGTTGTATAGCTTTCCAATTGGTTATGCTGCTTTTACTTTCTTCTTTTGTTCAGTCCACTTGCTGCTGTAACAATGCAGATTTCCCACTTGTGGGACTAATAAAAGGTTATCTTGTCTTATCTCATTTTTATAAGAGTACTGAGAAAGTGTAACAGTAGCAAGATCTCTTTGGGTGCTATACTGAACTGTGTTTGAATGACAATGAATATTAGCATTGCTGTAAGTAAAAACTAAAAACAAGACTCTAAGACTGTGAAGGGACTTTGGCTAACATAATGGACAACATAATGGCTAATGTAATGGGAAACTTCAAACAGTCTAACTGAATCACACTTAACATCCCAACAAATTCAGGCTTTTAAGCTGTTAATGGACATCATAGAATGTCTCATTAGTGGAAAGTTACAGAGAGCAACAGGGTGGTCAAAACATACAAACTCACGCTAAAGTTTGCTGAACCTCCACCTGTTCAAGCACATCATTTTACATGCGATCATTCATATATGATAATTCATACATCTGTGTAGATAGATGGATAGATAGACAGATAGATAGATAGACAGATAGATAGATAGATAGATAGATAGTACTGTACGTTAAATAATACTATAAAATTACATTACATTAAATAAAGTATAAGCACTGACCTGTAAAGTTAAGCCTGACAGGTTTCCCGAACCGAATGAGTGATGTTTGGTTTCGGCCTCCACAGAAATACAGCCCAGAATCTGCCTCGTTAACACCCTTAATCACTAAATCTACTGAACTGGTGTTCCCAGAAATATCATAGTGATCTTCATCTGCGTTATAACTGAGGGAAAATGACTTATTCATCCTCCCTCTTTTAGCAGAGACCAGCAGCTTCATCTCCTCTGAGCTCTGGTGGTACCATGAGATCTCAAAGTCCGCTGTGATGCTGCAGGGCAGGGTGACATTTTCTCCAGGACGGACAAATTTCAGATCAGTGGAAGGGCTCTGGAGGACACACGGTCTAAAGGTTCCTGAAAGAGGAAGACAAGGTCAAAATGTATATGTGAAGAGGCCATCATTCAATCATTGTGGAGTATTCAAGCGCAATCGTGAAGAACGCGTCAATCATGCAAACACTGTCCAACACCTTTTGGCACCTTCGCATAGAGGTGAACTCACCATACAGCAGCTGTAGGAGAAGCACGGACAGGAGCTTGGACATTTCTCACAGAGATACCGCACTGAACTCTGAGATGAAAAGTGGATACACTGATGGTCCCCACTTTACAGGTTGGACAGGGATTCAGTAGTTAAAAGACTGAGAGTAAAGTGTATGTGTCACGCACCCACATCCTGTTCTTTCAGCGGTCAGCAACATGCTGCAGACGTCACACCGCAATGTTTATTAATAGCCTGAAGGCACAGCAGTTTTACTGAAACAACATGCAGATATCACATTAAATTTGAAAGTGTCCATTTGTCACATGTGAACACACCACTGCACAAAACCATTCTCTGCATTTAACCCATCCACCAAGTGAAGCAGCGGGCAGTGTGTGGGGACAGTACCTTACTCAAGGGTACCTTAGTGGTGTCACTGGCAGTCCTGGGTTTCAAACCCATGACCTTCTGATTACAGGAGCAACTCCCTAACCACTAGTCCACCAGCTGCTACGTTAAGCTCTCTATTAATCCCTAGTAAGCTCTCTACTACTAATAATAATAATAATACATTTTATTAGTACCTCACTTTACATTTAAGACAAATCCCACAAAATAAAAGCATTGTTATTCAAATCAAAAAGAACAAAGCTCAAGGTGATAGAATAATTATATAAAATTGAAAACTAACACAAAACTTGCAACATAACTTGCAACATTATCTATAAAAAGAAGAGAGCAGCCACTAAGGTTAATTAAAAATAATACGTTCTGCTAAAAAGAAATGTTTTAAGTCCCTTTTTAAAATGCTCAATAGTCTGTGGTGCCCTCAGATGTAGGTAGGGCATTCCATAGGCGAGGGGCAGCAGAACAGAAGGCCCGATCCCCCAATGTCCTGAGCTTAGTCCTGGGGGGGAGGAGACGGTTGGAGTTCGCAGAGCAGAGAGAGAGTGTTGAGGTTAGTGGGGTGAGCAGTTCTTTTAGGTTTGAGGGAGCATTTCCATAGATGCACTGGTGAGTCAAGAAGGCAGACCTTACATTCAAGCCTCACTGAGACTGGGAGCCAGTGGAGTGTGTGAAGAATGGGGGTGATATGTTCATGTTTCCACACACCCTCATTAGGATCCTTGCAGCGCAGTTATATAGATACTGCAGTTTCTGAAGACACTTGTTAGGGACCCCAGTAAGTAGTGCATTGCAGTAATTTAGTCTGGAAGAGACAAAATCATGGATTAGCTTCTCTGCATCAGGCTGGGTCAGAGTGGAACAGAGTCTGGCAATATTCCTGAGATGGTAGAAGTAGGTCTTGCAAAGGTATGAGTTTCAAATATTCGCTGAGGATCAAATCGCACACTGATGAAAAGAAGGGAATGTCATGACCAGAGACAGTGATGCTTGTTATGGAGGATGACCGAATCTGGTGTGGGATGCCAACCAAGATTGCCTCAGTTTTGGAACTGTTTAGCTAGAGGAAATTGTGCTGCATCCACAACTTAATCTCTTCCAGACAGTCAGACAATAACGACCAGTTGTTTTCTGTTCTGTCTGTAAGATATGACTTAAACCATGAAAGGGCAGCATCAGCAAGACCAATGGTGTGACGTAACCGATTTAGAAGTATGCCATGGTTGACCGTGTCAAATGCTGCAGACAGATCCAGGAGAACAAGGAGGGAAGGTGAGCCAGCATCAGCTGCCATCAGTAGATCATTTGTAACTCTAACCAGTGCTGTTTCTTTGCTGTGAACAGAGCAGAAACCAGACTGAAATTTTTCAAACAGGTTGTTGTATTTAAGGTGGTCCTAGAGATGAGCAGCAACTACTTTTTTCCTGAACTTTACGAGAGAAATGGAAGGTTGGAAATTGGCCTGTAATTTGCAAAAACTTCTGGATCGAGAGTGGATTTTTTGAGGACTGGAGAGAAAGATAAATTACAGTGGTGATCAGCAGGCTTATGGCAAATATATTTGCTTTCACTAAGGCTGTGGGAAGGGGGTCCAGAGCACATGTTGAGGGTTTCATCCTCCTGATAATGTCTTCTACCTCTTGCTGAGAAAATTCTGGAAAGTAGCTTAGAGACCTGGAAAACTCAGACCATAAACAGGTTGTCAAAGCAGGTAGAGTAGAAAAGCCAGGACCGACAGAGCGAATTGAGTAAATTTTTGTTTTAAAGAAAGTCATAAAATTATTACAGTGCTCTTCAGTAGCTTCCATAAGTAAGATGATTAGTGGTTTGAGAAGGTGATTGATGGTGGAAAACAACTGCTTTGAATTTACTGGTCTGTTTTTGATAACACTGGAATAAAACTGTGCTAGGATGACCGGGTGCTAGGATGAAAGCTAGGAGGTGCTAGTGAGACAACGACACTCCAATATGGCGGCGCGCATCTGAAAATACCTACAAGTATTAAATAATCCTCTCCGCCAGCTTAGGACAGCCCAAAAG
>JBBPCZ010120805.1:0-10166 GCA_037974445.1 Brycinus macrolepidotus | reverse complement strand
CTGATCCTGTTGTTTATGGACTACAGACTCTCAGTTACTCTTCCAACAAAATTTACCTCTATGGACACTTAGTGATATCAACTCTGTTAGCCGTAGATGGCCTGTCTGTCACTAATCTTGTTCATGAAGGCCTTCTTTTGTTATTTATCCCCATAAAGGCTCTCGTTCCTTTCTTTCCAGGTTGACCTGAGGAGGATAGGTTCCCCTTTTGAGTCTTGGTTTCTTCTTCCTTGTTTAGAACGTGGGTTACCGGTGGGTTTCCCAGCTCTCTTCGAGTAGTGTTCTTAGATCAAAAGATAAGATTCACCTGCCCATTCATTAGACTGGGTTATCATCTTGAGGCAATGGTTAACATCCTCTGTCGATTCTGTTGTGTATTCCCGGGTCCGACTTAACAGAGGCATGTCATCTAGCAGATTAATCAGTCACAGTTGTGCCTGGGTGGGTGCTGCACCACTAAATAAACACAAATATATCATTCTTATTGTTCTTAAAGGAATTCTTTGGTGAAAAATCTAAAGTACACATTCTTCCACTTACCCCAGATGTAGTCAATCAGTCAAGACACGTTTGGAGTACAATTCTGAGTTTAGTGCTGGAGCTATTATGTGGTTTTAGATTACTTCATGACTGCTTTGTGAAAGCTGGCTGTGGTGTTTTCTGAAATTGCAGCCTGTAGCGGTGAAGGTTTGTTCGTTTTTTAGATTACAAGTCATACGGTGTCCTAAACCACATCCACAATTCTGTTCCAACTTATTGAAGATATGGATGTGCTTTGAGCAGATTCATTGACATTTTAGTAGTATATTTTTACAGAAACAATTTGGGCTTTTTGGGTGGCTACTGAGTTCTTGCAGTTGCAGTTCTAAGCTGAAAAAGCAACATTTGGCCACTAAATGCCTTTGCTGACTGATTCCACTTTAATCAATGTTCTCAGTTCGCAAAGACTCCAATACATGTTTTATGTCCTTTCCATCCTGTTTTTTTACACTATCTTAGCTTTCTATAACTCTGTTAATTACAGTTGTATGCAAAACTCAAGGCACATACAAATATATTATGCATATTTGCTGAGTATAATATATTGGGGGAAAACTCAATGTATGGCATCTGTATAAAGTCTGTCACCTTTTCAAGGTACCACAGCTTACTTAATCCAAGTCAGAGGCAGACAATTCCAGAACATAAAAAAACTGGAAATAATTGACCTGTGAATAATTTCTTACAAAGCAAGAAAAGATGATAATAGGTAAATACAATCTTACTGCTTGTCATTAAGAAACTGAAGTTGAGGAGAACCGTTCAAGACAAGATCTGGCAGACCCAGACAAAATTCTCTGAAGAATTTGTTCATAGACTGGTCTGGTATGCAAAGCAAAACACCCATATCACTGCCAAGTGCCTTACGAAAGATTTACGTACAACCTGGCATGGGAATAGTGATGCCCTGGCACTGGCGTTGTTGCACAAACACCTACATGGAAGAGTTATCAGAAGGTAATCTGGTAAACTGTGATCTTGTCACATAAGCCTAAAGCAGGGGTCACCAATCTGATCCGCGAATGGCCGGTGATACAGCAGGCTTTCACTAAAATCATGCAGAAGCACCCTGATTAATCAGCTGGTCTCAGATAACTGATAGACAGCTAAACTCTTGTTTGGCTGAAATTAAAACCTGCAGCCACACCAACCCTTTGCAGATAAGACTGGTTAACCATGGTCTAAAGAAAAGAATACAGCAAAAGAATTTGAATCGAGTTCTGATTAAACAAAAATTAATCAACAAGGAATTACACTCTAAGAGTTGGCCTTGCTGGTCTTGCATGTTTTCATTTTCCTCTCACTTTTCTTGCAAGAACAAGTTTATCTGTTATGAGCAGGCGCAATCAGCCAAGGGCTCATGTGGTCCATGCTGGCATCTCATCAACAAACAGTTTTCAACCCTACAGAATATCAGACTTCAGGCCACCCTAGAGCTTGAAACATTAGCCCACGCCCAACAGAATCTGACTGTTCATGTTTGGACATAATTTTTTAAAGGGGCTGGCAACTCAATTGCAGATATAGAATCTATATCCATGATCCGAGAGATTTGTGAATTAATGTTCATTAACCAAAGCCAGATGTAATAAATAAATAAATAAATAAACTAAACCGTAATTCAAATCGAGAGGAAAGTTAGAAAAATTCAGACTGGGTATTTCAGACTGCATGGTGATTGACACTGATGTAAAGCTTGGCAACATAAACAACTAAATAATAGCAGGCTTTTTCAAGTTCTACTCTGTCGTTCCAGAGAGCTCCACTGGTATCCAGAAGGCCAGCATAAAAACAATGCAACAAATTGTTTTGCTGTGCACTTGAAGAACCACCTAAAGAAGCTGCAGTATGACTGACATGTAATTTCAAAGACCACCAAGCCAATTTACAGTGAAGTCATCCCTTATAATCCTGATGAACCTGAGGGAAAGACATTAGCTCCATTCAGGTATTTTCAAAAGGCAGCTTTCAGTTTTGGTAGAATGTATCACAATTCTTTATACATCTTTTGATTGGTTGTACATACATGAGGATTTTCCTGTTTCCATGTATCTTCACAAACATTAGCTTAAAAGTGGCATTACCATAGACTTTAAATGAAAATATAATTTTGTCTAATTGGAGCACCTGATATGAGGAGTGTTGTTATGCCTGGGCATCTGAGGCTACAGCCCTAAATGTTTTGTGAATTGCCCAGGACTTTACATAAACTAAATTAACCCTCAGTCAACAAAATTAGAATAAATAGGTGACAATATATTTTAAACATTGATAAAGTGTAACCAGTAGGGGTATAAAAAAGTAGTAAGCCATGGTTAAGGAACATTGTCAAGCATGACGTGAAGTGAAGAAAAACATTTACCTGTGATGTATTTTATAAAAATTCGTACAATATAAAAAATTATGAAAATAGTTTTTCAGTTAATGATCTAAGTTATTGTTAATAATAATTGCAAACACAATTCTTCAGTCAAGAAATGTAGTTTGTTTAGAGTATATCATTGTTACCAAGGGACTGGTGATGGATGATAAAATGTTTAGATGCCATCATCACAAACTACAGCCTGTTAAACTCTCTGTCATGCAGTAAAAAGTGTGTCACAAATACAACAATGTTTAATGCAAAACACCTCAGTTAAAATCTCACCTGTTACCTTTGAAGGTGTTGTATGCAAACCTAAACTGGGACTCCATTGGCTTCCTTTATGTTCACAAAGGGCACATAAAGCAGTTCTCTTACTGTGGGTGGGCAATGGAAACATCAGTTACTTGCTATAGTCTTCTCCACACAAACACACAGGTACAGGAGCGATGGTATTTTCCCATCCAGAACTTGGTTTCATTATCAGTTATGAGAGGAGATGATTGACTGGTGAAGCATCCTGGGGTTTTGAGTAAACTTGGGTTTACATAGTGAGGTAAATTTATGGAAAGTAATGGATACTCTTGGTCGATAAAGTTGATATTATATGGCCAAAAATATGTGGACACCCCTCATAATGATTGTTTTCAAGCATTTTAGCCACACCCATTGCTATTAAGAGTATAAAGGCAAGCATATAGTTATGCAAACAACAGTGGCAGCAGAATGGGTCAATAACCGTAAAAATGGCCTGTCCTGGTGATTGTTGCATCACTCATTACAGAGTATCAAACTGGTTTTGGAAGCAACATCAGCAGAAAAAATGTGCATGGGCTTCCATGGCCAAGCACACCACCACTGGATTCTGGAGCAGTGGAAACAAGTTGGAATGTTGAATCACGCTTCACTGTCTGGCAGTCTGTTTGGATGAATATGAGTTTGCATGTCCAGAGAATGCTTCCAATCACTACGCATTGCATCAACAGTAAAGTACAGTGGAGGAAGAGTTCCAGTGAAGAATACAACACACAGAGACATTATAGACAATTTTGTGGCAACAGTTTGGGGAAAGATTGCCTAAACCAGCATGACTGTCCCCTAGCCATTCCAGGTCCATAAAGACCTGGAATGGAGGAACTCCAGTGGCCTGGATGCCAACTCATTTTTGCATTTTTGAGAGCATACTAATTCTCATGGTCCAAGCTCACAAGCTCACATTTTTTTGAGACATAAACGTTACAGACATCCTGTGGTAGTATTTCTTCATGTCTGGGAAAATTTATCCTGTCTAAATAGTACTTATGTTTTCAACTTCTAAAGGCTTTGGAAGCAGCAGAATAAGCTCAGAGATTTTGGCTATGGGTGAACACTCGCACTGACACAGTGTATGCTTGGTAGGCAGTTTTCAAGCACCTTTCAAAGTGTCTTTCCATTCATTTAATTGTTATTCCCAGAAAAGTAATTGCTAATCCATTAATTCTAGACATATTTAGGATTGTTTGATGTATGCACAGAATGTTTACACAACCAGCTTAATGGTGTATGTCACTCCATTGACATAATCAGTGGAAACAACTGCAAACTTATGGTTTGAATGCAGCATTGCAGGAAGATCAGAATCGTACGTAAAGACTATGGCATGGGCAAATTTCTCATGAACATGAGCAGTTCTTTGATCTGACATTTACTCTCATAATTTGGATACAGTGCTCATATTTGATCCCATTTTGTATAAAAGCATCTTGCATTAAAATCTCAGAGAAAGTATTACATTGAGGATCTCACATAAAAGATGTTGATGTGGAAGACATATTTGTTTTCTTTCTCTTTAACATTCCATCTGTCATCTTGGTAACATTTCGTCTTGCATCATGTCTAAAAGCATGCTTTATAGGGAACTGCAGTGTATATGACCAAGTCACTGAATGGATGTGTGGCCTACAAGATTGGAATCTTGTATAACTCATTCAAATCAATGTTTTTGTTAAAGCATTTGTTAATAAACACCATTGAAAACCCACTGCCATCTTGGGTATCTTTTTACTACTTCTTACTACTACTACTACTACTTTTACTACTACTACGCTTTATGTCTCGGCTGTTTTCCGGGAGGGAAAAAGGGGAGGGGGCACGCGCTGCTCTATATGTCTCAGCTGTTGTCTGGGAGGGGACAACAGTTGTCCCCCCCGCTATTACGGTTCCGGCGGCCATGCTCTGGACTCTGAGGGTAACTTGTTTTTATATAACAAACTAGATAAAAGGTTAATGCCCTGGCAGTGGCAAATAGCTTTGGTTTTATATTTGATCTGATTACATTAATGTTTAAGTTTACAATAAATATTTTAACTGCAGCTGTGTAAAGGGAATACTGCTGTTAAAAAGTGCCTTATTTGTTTAAAGTGTTTGCAAACCAAATGTTATTGCACTTTTGTTCATATAGCAGTACTTTAAAATAAAAGTGCGCAATACACTACTTTATTGAATTATTGAATTTTGCGTATAACACTGTGATTAATCGCAGAAAATCATGTGATTACTCATGATTAAAAATTTTAATCGTTGCCCAGCATTAATTATTATTATTACTAGTTGTAGTAGTAGTAGGAAGAATTACAAAAGTAGTCTTAACAACATGTAGTAGTAGTAGCAGTAGTAGTAGAAGAAGAAGTAGTAGTAGTAGTAATAGTAATACCACTATCATTGCTACTTCTATTGCTGGTTCTACTGCTACTCCTACCATTACTATTTGTACTGTTACTGCTATTGCTACCACTACTTGAACTTCTACTACTTGTACTACTCTTTCTACTAATACTACAAGTATTATACCAGTACTATTACTACTTTACACTGGGATTTATTGGGGCAAGAATAAAAAACTAGACTACTCCTTCAACTATTACCACTACTGCTACTTGGCTCCATCACAGAGAACACAATTTCACTGCTCTACATCCCAACCATGGGGAGTTTTATATGATGACATTAAGTCTGTGCAACTGCTAAAGAGCATTCCATTCTATTGGCAATGCTTTTCTACGAAGATTATTTACCAAGTAGAAGAGGTGTCTGGAAAATTATGGACATATAGTTCAGTTTGTTTATTTATACACAGTGAAATAATTCAGGCGAAAGGAATCTTGATGTAATTGCATGATGCACCAAATTGTAATAATGTTAACAAATCATACAATAAAGTCATGATATTTGCATGAGTTTATCCTGCTATATGCTATATGTGGCAGCATCTGTCCAAACACCTGTTTGCTCTTTAGTGGCAATTTGCTGTGTATGAAGACAAATTAAAGGACCTGTACCAATGACACCTAAAACCTGAGGGCCACAACACTCCCTAGATTGTAGTTTTCCCTCCTCTAAATCACCTCAATCAACTCCGGAGCTTCTCATTATCAAGAACTTCATGCCTGCCGCAGCTGATAAAAAAAACCTCTGCCATAGTCCTCCAGAAGCAGACTTGAGTGACAGAAACCTGCAATAAGACTGGAAGGTACATATCACTGGTGTGCCTCAGAGATAGTTACATGCCTGATTCTCCTTTCTTCATATGGTCACTGCTTTATAGGCAAAACCACTCATGAGGTCCCTGGAGAATGACTGGAGCAGTTGTCTTTGCTTGCACACACTTCAAAGTCATTTTGTTTCTATATCTGGACGGAGTGTTTGTTCTGATGGAACACATCAAGCTGACATAAGGGGTGAAATATATATATATAGAAGTGAGGTATAGGTGTAGAAGTGCTGGCCAAAGTGCTGGCCTAAAGATCCAGTGCTCAAGAAACATGACTTATATTGGCATTTTACAGGACAAGGATGAAGGTCTTCAAATGTGATGATGTGTCTCTACAAAGATCCAGGCTATGGTCTTTTTTGTGGTTCTTTAGGAATGTGAAAGCTGGACAACAATATGAGGTACGTAGGAAATACTGATGCCTTCAAACTTTGGTGCCATCGAAGACCTTTGAGAGAACCTTGAATGACTAGGAAAACAAACAGATGGATCCTTGATCAAGGCAACCCCCTTGACCTCACCTTTCATACAAAGCCCAGCAAGCCAAACTGTCATGAAACTGAAGGTGTCATCAAATCTTACCTTTTCACTCTGTTTTTTGCTTATAAGGGCAATTTCTAATAGATGTTTATTGCACCAATCTTAAGTCCTCAGTTATAGAAGAAAATGACTAAACTCTCTTTCACCTGTCTAAAAAAGCACTTTGACCTGCGACTTGTATGAAAAGTGTTGTATTACTAAGGTTTAACATACTCATTAAGAATTCTCTCTCTCTTTCACACACACACACACACACACACACACACACACACACACACACTCTGTCTTCCTCTCCCTCTCTCATAGACACATTTCCAGCTTTTTTAGCAATTTTTCAACTCATTGCTTATTTCTGTCACTATGTAAATCTTCACACCATTCTGCCACACCATCAGCAACTTCAGTATAGCTAGCTCAAGGTCATACTTTTCCCACTGAAGAGTGAATGATCCATTTGACAGGATTTTTTTCTGATGGGCATGTATGCACAATGAGGACAAAATATGTAGGCTTTAGCCAGTAAAACAATGTAGTTCTTACAGTATAAGTGCAAGAATATTTTAATTTTTTTGTGTTCTAACTTTGAATATATCTATATTCATAATTTAAGTTAAAAATGATTTTTATAAATCTGCAAAAACAGTACTTTACCTTCTAGTTGAGAGTTATTATTTGTTCTTTTGCAACACTGTTTAATTGTAATTACTGCTAGGGATACACCAACGCTGAAAACTGTGGGCCGATGCTAATTTCAAATCTTCTTCTTCTACTACTTTTGGCTGCTCCCGATTAGGGGTTGTCACAGCGGATCAATAGTCTCCATTTTCTTCTGTCCTAAGCATCTTCCTCTCTCACACCAACTGCCTGCATGTCCTCCCTCACCACATCCATAAACCTCCTACTAGGCCTTCCCCTTTTCCCCTTCCCTGGAAGCTCCATCCTCAGCATCCTTCTCCCAGTACACTCAGAGTCTCTCCTCCGCACATGTCCAGACCAATGGAGTCTCGCCTTTCTGGCTTTTTCTCCAAAATGTCCAACTCGAGCTGTCTCTCTAATAAATTCATTCCTGATCCTGTCCATCCTCGTCACTCCCAATGTAAATCTTAACATTTTCCGCTCTGCCACCTCTAGCTCTACTTCCTGTCTTTTCCACAGTGCCGCAGTCTCCAAACCATACAACACTTTCCCTTTCGCTCTTGCTGGTACCTGCCCATCACCACAGCAAACAATAGAGGGCTCAGAGTTTATCCTTGGTGTAAACCCACCTCCACCTTGAATGCATCAGTCACTCCTACTGCAGACCTCACTGCTGTCGCACTGCCTTTATATGTGTCCTGTACCACTCTCACATACTTCTTAGCCACTCATGACTTCCTCATACAATACCACAACTCCTCCCTAGGCACCCTGTCATATGCTTTCTCCAAGTCCACAAAGACACAACTCCTTCTGACCTTCTCTGTGCTTCTCCATCAGCACCTTCAGAACAAACATTGCATCTGTAGTGCTCTTTCCCATATGAAACCATACTGCTGCTCACTGACAATTACATCCCTTCTTAACCTAGCTTCCAACACTCTTTCCCATAACTTCATGCTGTGGCTAATCAGCTTTATCCCTCTGTAGTTACTACAGCTCTGCACATCACCCTTATTCTTGAAGGATCTCTACATCCTCCAGCCTTCTCTCTCGCTCTTTCTCCTCGTTCATTAGCCCCTCAAAGTACTCTTTCCATCTGCTCAACACACTCTCCCTGCCTGTGAGTACATTTCCATTGTGATCTTTTACCACCCTAACCTGCTGCACATGTTTCCCAGCTTGGTCCCTCTGCCTAGCCAACTGACACAGCTCCTTTTCTCCCTCCTTTGTGTCCAACTTCTCATACAACTCGCTATATGCTTTAGCCTTAGCCTTTGCCACTTCTCTCTTTGCCTTATGGTTCATCTCCTTATACTTCTGTCTACTTTCTTCGTCTCTCTGACTGTCCCACTTTTCTTCCCCTGGAGACTGTCCTGTACTTCCTCTGTCTCCAATCTCCTTCAGACTCACCCTCCTACAAAGGATATAATCCACCTGTGTGCATCTTCCTCCTCTCTTATACATCACCCTGTGCTCCTCACTCTTCTTAAAATATGTGTTCACCACAGCCATTTCTATTCTCTTTGCAAAATCCACTACCATCTGACCTGCATTCTTCTCTTTGATACCATACCTACCCATCACCTCCTCATCACCCCAGTTCCCTTCAGCAACATGTCCATTAAAATCTTCCCCAATCACAACTCTCTCTCCCTTAGGTACACTCTCCACTACTTCATTCAGCACTCTCCAGAATCCTTCTCACACCCAACCTGCGGGGCATATGCACTAACAACATTCAGCACCACACCTTCAATTTCTAACTTTACACTCAGCACTCTGTGTGACACTCTTTTCATCTCCAGAACACTCCTAACAAACACTTCTTTCACAACACCACCAACCCCATTTTTCCTCCCATCCAAACCACGATAGAACAATTTGAAACCTCCACCAATACACCTGGCCTTACTTCCCTTCCATCTGGTCTCCTGCATGCACAATATATTAACCTTCCTTCTATCCATCATATCAGCTAGCTCTCTCACTTTACCTGTCATACTGCCAACATTCAAAGTCCCCACACTCACTTGTACTCTCCTACTGTTTCTCCTCTCCTCCTTCCTCTGGACATGCCTTCCCCCTCTTCTTCTTCGGCCTATAGTAGCCCAATTTCCACTAGCATGGCTAACAGTACTGGTCGACCGATCTGGTATGGGAAATTTTCTGGTTGTCCGCATATTTGACTTGACAAAGTTTTACACCAGATACCCTTCCTGACTTAACCCTCCCCATTTACCTGGACTTGGGACTGGCACTAAGAAATACACTGGCTTGTGCACCTCCAGTACCTGAGTTCAATGCTGATATCAAATATGTTTTGTAAATCTGTCAATGGGGATACATAAATATTATAAAATGGAGAACAATAAATATTGATTGCAAAATAACAGTTGGAAGTATCAGTAAAATCTATATAGCAGAATCACTAATAAATACTTAGTAGGATATTAGTTAGCTGAATGTCACGTCCTGTTCTGTCTCGATCTAGCCTTGTGTTAAAGGGGTTAAAGCCATGTAGCCCTGGACACAGGGATCCAGGTTGAGTATGTATGT